>JAVTVY010016270.1:0-63313 GCA_036873755.1 Hanleya hanleyi
ACACTGCATATTTTGTACATCTACATGCACTGGTTAACATATCATTCAAGGATTGACTGAAGCTTCCTGTATACGTACAAGTTTTCAGCAGAATTATGTTATTGGAAACAGTAACATATTGTACAACCTTTCAGCAGAATTGTGTTATTGGAAACAGTAACATATTCAAATAATTTATGTTGCCTACATGCTGGAGGCCATGTGTGTATTCAAAATAAGTTGTGTATGTGTAACATGTGTTAAAAAAGTTGATAGGTTTGTTTATCTCTAGATAAATGTTTTTTCCACAATGAATATATTCATGTTGCTCCGGGTACAGGAACCAAATTCGTTAACATGGCGAGTGCATTTCGTGTGTATTTCGTGTGTATGTCTTACTTCACTTCACTTCACTTCAATTTCTATCCTGTACAATCTACAGGTTAGATCAGATCCATGCCAAGTTATATATGATTAATAGCATTAATCAATTCACAGGTGACAAATCCATATGTATTATCATGTAGTGTAATTCTTGTACAAGCTGCAGGATGAATGAAAACTTCTCTCTGTCCCTTTAGGGTCACATTTTCCCCTTGTACCATGTGGAACTCCGCACTCAAATGGAAATGTTGCGATCTCTATCCCGAACTATCGATCATTTCTGACTGGTATCTATGTATGGAGTATAAAGGGTTGAATATTTACATTATTCAATATTTCCTACCACTATTAAAACCAGCAGTGTT
Source organism: Hanleya hanleyi (assembly GCA_036873755.1). Classification (NCBI taxonomy): domain Eukaryota; kingdom Metazoa; phylum Mollusca; class Polyplacophora; order Lepidopleurida; family Hanleyidae; genus Hanleya; species Hanleya hanleyi. Next base: position 729 of record JAVTVY010016270.1, read on the forward strand.
GTATAAAACAACTCTGTTTAAATGAATATATTAGCTCCTTTCATCAGGCATGTCACTTCGTGTAGATATAATGCGCTCCTTTCAGACACAGACTTCAGTATGGGCTGTATTATGTAACTGAAGCCTGTTGCATAACCCTAATTTGTATAATAAAGTCAAGGATACCACTCCTAGTTATAATACAACACACTCGCAATAATTTGAGCAAGGTCAGTATAGCCTGCATTGCCTTTGAACTCAAAATTTTTTAAACAGGTGAAATGCGAAGGTTCCATATTATCTTTTTTATATTCTTTATGGATAATGGCAATATCAGCCCCCAATCTTGGTAAACCAAGATGGTAAATCAGGAGAATACCATCTAGACGTAACGCTATGAAAAGTTTGTGCAAAATGTTCGCCGATATTCTGCGAGATCCCATAATAAGCCAATGATGATCATTTCTACCTTTTCTGTCTGACAATGATTGACGTTTACTTCATGGAGATTAACATCTTCGCATGGCACAATCTTCTGATATTTTCTACCCCTAACAAAGCCAGACTTTTCGGCAGAAGTAAACTCTTTGTACTTTATGGTTTTCCACCCACACTCTCTAGAAATAATCCAATATTTGGATAGTGTTTCAGGATAATGTTTATATATTAGACCACGTGCTACCATGTGTAATTACTGTGGGCGTGATTTTGAAATTGTTTCAACAAGTTATCCAACTGATTGGCTAACAAAAAAAAATAAGTAGTTTCAAATTCGCACAGAATTTATATAGGGTATTTCAAGCCCTACTGATCAGCATCGTTTATCTGCCATCATTTGACACTAGTTTGTGACATCACATCAGACTGCCTGGCCCAACGTGAGTATTTGTAACGTTCAGTCTTCAGGCAACTGATCTGATGCGACGTCGCAAACAAGGAAATATAAAGCAAACGTTATTTAAGGTTTGCAAAACTGAATTCATCTGGGCTGGGGTATCAACTTTTAGAAGCTTACAGCAGACAAAAAACCAAATGAAGCAGACAAACTGATATTTCTATCATTATTCAACCTAATACAAAATGTATTTGTTTTCTGTGTAGGTGCTCCAGTTTGTCACATTGCGATGACATATACCCCCGATCTGAGCCAATATCATCTTCGTTACACCAAACCAATTTCTACGTTACAACTTCGAACTTGCCTTGGTCGGATGAGCTGCCATTATTGTTCAAAATCAGAAATGTCAATTTCAAATTACGACCCAATCAAACACAGCACACGCCTCCTCTGCTGGCTGAGGTAATGACAATGCCAGCCAATCGCTTACACCATCTCAGAGCACGTTTCAGAACGTTATGGATAATACGTCATGCATATTCATGAGGCTATACAGACTGCGTTTGAAATATAATGGCAGCCCGTTTGACCAAGGCAATTTCAGAGTGCGAGCGTAGAAATTGTCTTGGTGAATGAAGATGAACCAATATTGGCTTAGGGTAAAACTCTAGCACACACAATCGCTTCCCTCCCCAGCCCCGCTTTTTGTTCTTTTGACTAAATTTACAGCAATAAAAAATGACTCTTGGCAGGTTTTGGAGCCAATATATCATGATCTATATGTTTTGGCCAGAATATTGGAGTATATGTAGGCCTACTCATGCACAAACAATATATAAAAATATATAGTTCCCACATAAAATAATATGAGACCTGTTTTAGACCTGTACAAATTGCAGCAGTATTCACGAGTAAAAATTGCAGGAAGTCAGCAGGGAGATAAAACTGGTGAAACAATTGGTATATAATAAGACTGGGTTGATGTGAAATGGTGTGAAATGATTGGACTAGAATGTCTCTATTAGCCGCTTTGTTTCCCCATGCCCGGGCAGCGCAATGTGACCAGGAATTCAGCTTGGTGAACTGGGGGATTGCTTTCAAGTCAATAATTACTCAATTTGTCACTGGCTGTAATCTCCGACATTTGAATGTCTACACATTGTACCATAGATATCCTAATACTCCGCTGTAATGTTACAGGATTTCAATTTCTGCAATTGCAGCTGTTAGTATATAGCACTGCATGAACACTAAAATTCCAGGACTGCTAATCTAATTCATATATACATTGTCAATGCCCCAATTAAATGCCTTCAAACTGCAAGGAAAATTAAGCAGATTATGTCTCAATTAGGAAACTTTTGCTGAGCAAGCTGAAATTTCCTCTTTATAAGATGATTTTCACATGGTTTCAATTGCAAACAGCCCAGAGGTTAAAAAGTAGAAATGGTACAAGCTTGTCTTCAATATTATCATTGTAAAAATGCTAGCCCATCTATCACAATGTATGCATGTGTGGAAAATTTGGCAAAATTAGTTGTTGGACCTACTGCAGGAATTACATTTTGACAGGGCTGATCAACCAATGCCCCATAAGTGCTTTTTACAGGGCCTACTTATCAGCCTGGGTAAATTAGTGCTGATAATGTAGTTCAATTGAAATCCACCCCCAGTGTGAGCAAATCAGCCCTGTGATATACCAGGCAGTATCAAATCAACCTGGTGCACTTTCGAGAATGCAAGCCCTGTTACTGACATGACCCAGAAATAATGCATCAAGGTCAATCATCCATGAAGACATTTTCGAAGTATAGCAGTCACCAAATGATTATACATCATGTAGATAGCCGAGAGTCCAGTCATAATTCTTACGACATTATCAAACTGTTATTGCAGATTCTTCAAGACAGCTACATGTAATGATTGTGCTATTCTCACACCCACTGATTGTGCTATTCTCACACCCACTGATTGTGCTATTCTCACACCCACTGATTGTGCTATTCTCACACCCACTGATTGTGCTATTCTCACACCCACTGATTGTGCTATTCTCACACCCACTGATTGTGCTATTCTCACACCCACTGATTGTGCTATTCTCACACCCACTGATTGTGCTATTCTCACACCCACTGATCCACACAGAACATGAGTCCTAGTCACTCAATGGGCTAATTGGTGTTGTAGATTCCATACACTGGGCTAAATCATTCAGAAGATTGTGTTTCATAATAGGACAGACAGCATGATCAATTGTCAATTCCCATCTGGTCAAAATTAGGTCAAGGGGTAACAATCGAGATAATGTCGGATGTTTTTTTTTTATATATCAAACCAGCTTGCCTGTAATTACATAATTAAAACTTATCATGGCTCACTGCTCTGAGAATTGCCCAATTATAACCTTTCATATACTAATTGGACCTAATCTGGTGAATATATCATAATAGTTTTCATTTTTGCATATCAATGAAGTGCTTTATTGCATGCTTACTAAACGAGCAAGTATACATGCATGGTCCAATATCCCTTATGAAACATGACCAGTCTGATGACTGATTGATTACACAAAGTCAAGGTGACATGCATATACTGGCACTATGTGTATACAACTTTGAAGGCAAATGTTTTATGGAGAGCTTTATAAGGTAAAATAAATAGTCTGAGGCCTGGATGGTGGCTTCACATTACTCCATAAATATTGATAGAATAATGGAAGTACCACCTGGTACATGTACAGGGCTGGTAACAATATTATTACATATAACAGAGCAATTAAGTACAATTCTGATATGTCTATCGCATGAAACAGAATTTGAAAGCAAACTCTCCCAAATACATGCTTGTGACTATAGATATACTCTTAAAGATACCCATATACATATACATATACATATACATTAAATATACCAATATCCCTTTGGATATCCATCAGAAAATATCAAAGAAAACCTTTATCTCAGTAACAATTGCATGTTTTACGCAGATTAATTTACTTCCTGATAACACCTTACAAATGATAGAAATGACACGATTTAGAGATATGTATTCTTTACATCTTGCACTCGGATGTAATGTTTAAATCGCTCTTTCAAGCCACTTGGCGAAATCAACTGTTTATTGTTCCCTAAGCAGACTTAGAGTACCTATCTGAGTCTTATTGTATCATCAACTCAACTGTATATGGACAAGTTATGTCTGAAATAAAACTATTATTATTATATTTACCGATAACCTAATGATTAACCCTGGACAAAGATTAGGGGTATCCAATGGGTCACCCCTGAACATTTATGGTGTGAGATGCCTTTTAACGACATTCACAACTACACATCGACTTCCAAGGGAATTTTCAGCCAGGTCAGAAATGCCAATCACGTCTGGTGATGTGCAAACATTGAAGGGACACAAGGGCAGTGACGTTCATTCCTGAATATCTAACCAGTGTAATACACAGCTTCTGGTTACCATGAGAACGTCATCTCAAACAAATGTGGTAATGTTGAATCATTACTGCCAGACTCCGGTGATGACAACTGGCCAATAACTGCCTCCAGGAACCCACGGTTACAATGTAATGTCTGGTACCGACACCAGAGGGTTGATCCTATCTTGATCAGCTTTGATCTATTGGTATTTTTAACCATTCAAATGCCAAAAGCAGTTGATGTATCATTTCCACTATCCCCCAGCAGCCCCTTAACCATGCATACATGTATGAAGCCAAGTCAGACACAATGAAAGTCTAGCCGCTACATAACCGTAAACTGTCTAACAATTCACCCCGGTTTACATGTACACCATCAATTATATCATCCCACTAAATCTGCAGTTAAATTCTGACCACCTAACACCTGTCCTTTTTTTACTCTCATTCCCTCCCCTAACTTAATCCTCTGGGATCTGCCTCAGACACTTCCTGGACATCTTTCAATGTCTGTATTTAAATGTTCATCTTATAGTCCCGGTCTGATTTGTTTATTAGTTTTAAGTCCCCAAGCTATACTGACAATGTTTTTCATTTTTTTTTTTTTTTTCTTTCGGTTTACGATCTCATAATAATTCAATCACAGGAAGTTCACTTTTCAACTCTGATCTTCAAACACAGAAATAGTAACATTCCCATTCTTCATTCAAATTGAAGAAAAGTCATATGACAAAATGTGATATTTTGTAGCTGGTGCCATGAAGAATATTTCCAGATATAATATTAAGCCATTTTTGCTGCACTTCCGGTGATCAAATTATTAAGGGAATTACCGTACCCACAGTGACCCAAAGAAGTTTCACAACATTTCGAGAAAAACTGTGGTTGTAAAGCACGGACATATGAACAAACAAAAATGGATGTTTACAAAAGTTATAGCAAGAGGAGAACTGGAATGAATCCCTCATTTCCTATTTCAATAATGTTAAACACTCTCAAGACTTGCTGGCCAAATTGGGGAATTGCCACAATACTAGCTACGGTAATTTCCCTAATAATTCACCTTCCAAATTTAATTCGAAAACGGCCGATTTTTCCACTGTCGTGATTTTCTCCATCCTAATAAAACGAAAACGGGAGCATTTTTAATATCCCCGTGAAACAAAAAATTCGAACACTCCCATTTTCGTCGCGGAGTTCGTGCCGCTGAAAGTCAAGTGAATATGTTACTAAGAATAATTTGTTACCAAGAATAATTTCTGTATACCCGTTGACACAGAAATAAAATACAAAAGTTCAGTTTTTATACGCCCGCCAAAAAGGCGGACTTATTATGTGATGGCGGTTTCCGTCCGTCTGTCCGTCCCCCGTGTCCGGTCTATATCTGGAACAGTTTTCTATTTACAGTTCCAATTTTTGGTGAGTGGATACCCTACGGAGAGACGATGTGTCACCTACAAAAATGAAGGTCGCGGTCAGAGGTCAAAGGTCACTGGCCTGAAAAACAGGGAATCAGTGAAGTGTTCGTGTCCGGTCTATATCTCTGGATGTTTTCTATCCACAGTTGCAATTTTTTGTGAATGGATACATCAGGTGGAGACGATGTGTCGCGTACCGAAATTCAGGTCGAGGTCAGAGGTCAAAGGTCACTGTTGCCTAAAAATCAGGAAATCATTGATCATTGATAGTTTTTCATCTACAGTTCTAATTTTTGGCGAGTGGATGCCCTAGGGGGAAACGATGTGTTGCATGCCAAATGTAGGTCGAGGTCAGAGGTCAAAGGTCAGTGTGAATGAAAAATCAGGAAATCATAAATTTCTAATTTTTTGTGAGTGGATTCAATAGGGGGAAATGAAGTGTTGCATATCAAAATATAGGTCAAGGTCGAAGGTCAAAGGTCATTGTGACCCAAAAATCAGGAAATTATTAAAAATAACATTTTTTTGTGTCAGTAGATACATTAGGGGGACTCAATGTGTCACATATTAAAATGTAGGTCAAGGTCAAATGTCAAGGTCACTGTGACCCCCAAATCGTGAAATTGTTAAAAATCTTGATTTTTTTTGTCCATTGAGAAATTACGGGGTTTGTCATGTACCAAAATTTAGGTCAAGGTCACTGTGACTCCAGAATCAAGAAATCTTTGAAAAGTACTTTTTTTTTGTGTCAGTAGATACATTACGGGGACATGATGTGTCACGTACCAAAATGTAGGTCAAGGCCGAATATCAAGGTCACGGTGACCCCCAAATCATGAAATTCATAAAAATCGTGATTTTTTTGTGTCCATTGATACATTGACGGAAGACGATGTGTCATGCACCAAAGTTTAGGTCAAGGTCAAAGGTCAAGGTCACTGTTACCCCAAAATCAGGAAATCATTAAGTCACATTTTCATATGCCTGACGAAGACGATGTCATGTAATGCGATGTTGCGTTCTGTCCATTCATCCATGCGATATCTCTAGTTTCAAGGTATGGAATGGTATCAGATACCTTACTCGCATGGCGAAGAGGAGACATACATCAATTTGTCAAATGCCAAGGTCACAGTCCCCCAGAATTGAATCAAGTTTAGCTGACTATATGTGTTAGGTTGGAATATTCAGAGTTCTCTCCCCTACATGTATATGGCATTTGTCCTGTGGAGTTGTCTCCCATGTTTGAAACAACTACATTTAGTTAAACTGTTGTGAAATAGAAACCATACATTTACTAGTTTAACGTGGAGAGGGGTCCTTTATGAACTTCATACCCATTTATCAACTCAAGAACAAAGGTTTACTTCATCACTTTCTTCTTCCTTCATGAAAAATTCTCTCGTCTGAAAGAAATCCATTTGCAGGAAAAGTACTATTTTCTTGTGTTTGACTATTGTCGATTTCATTGTGGGATATGTGAGCTCTCAGATCTTGCTCCAAGGTCACCTAGTTTCCAAGAGTTAAGCTCATTTTAGTTTATCATTCAATTTTAGATGTGATATGTTACATTCTCAGAAGCACAAAATTGTAGACCTTTTTCCGGATTGCTAGCTACCAATTGGAATCAAGGCGATTAAACAACCTTGAAATTTGAACCAATGTAATTCCAGATATACGGGCGTATATTGAAGCCCTTTGGGCTCTTGTTGTTATTGCGAATTCTCCATATCATAGAACTATGATCGGAAGTCACTAACCGGAGGTTGGAGGCGAAAATGCCCGTCAACTGGCCATTTTGGGGCACGTACTTGATCAATAGAAAATAATTTAACGGCAATTTGAATGATATTTCCGATGTCTCATTTTCTTTAATAAACAGATGATATGGTAGGACAAAGATATAAATGTTTCCCTCTGTTTGTCCCTGTCAGGGCTTCGGCGTAACAGTTAGTATGTGCACAACTGCTTTGTCGAGGGAGCCATTATTTCATTTCTTCAGACCTGCATAACGTGCTTCATACATTTTGACTGCAGCATGGGATCAGTTGAGTATTTCATTTGAGCTACGGGGAGATGTCAATAGACATTGATGTTGATGTTTTATTCACTCGCCAATCCAGAACAACGTCTCCATGTAATAAAATGACGGACTTGTTTCCAACAACATGATAATCCATTGTTAGTTTGAAAAAACAAAAGAGAGAAACAAAAAAAACATATACAGAGTACCCTCGTCTCTGACAGTCTGCGTGAACGAAACGATCATTGGTGTGTCGATTACGCAATTCCGAAATGGCCAGAATGAAAAGTCGGTCAGATGAAACGAAAGTTCCAACCACTTCTCTGCAAACTTTTAACCAAATCACTGAGCTGGTGTAACTTGACTACAATTGTTTTAGAAGCGACACTAAAGTCAAAACGCACATGTCATGCTTTTAGGCGGATCACCTCTTTGCACTGGAATGGGACAAGCCGTTTCAACTCTTGACCTTGAACTTGCAAATTCCCGCCAAGTTTGTTTCATAAAATTTGTTTACGTTAAGTTTTACTATGATGATTTCATTGGCTGAGAACAGTCAGCGGGTCGCAAATTACCTTTTCTTGGGCGAACACATGATCTTATTGTGTCACGCAAAATAGACTCGTCCATGCCAGCCTGCACATGGTTTCACGCGCCCAGTTAAATATAATTAGGTGAGGTATCCCAGATATTACATCAGACCACGTGCGGTCTGTAAATAGACTAGGATTTCCCCATGTCTGTTTTTCGTCGGCATTATTCTCTGTCCTTATTTCCTGTATATTTTCGGTCTGCTCGATTTCGCTGCCTGATAAACTAAACACAAAATTCGCCAGTTGTCATTTTTTAGTCGCCTTTGGCGAGTTGTCGACTGGGCTTCGTGAGCCCCGGGTCCCAGAGTCTTTTAAATGAACTATGATAGAGATATCAAACATAATACACGGTTATCAAGACAACAACGTAACAACTAACATATAATTCGAACATAAGCGTTTTTCTGGAATTAGCGCGACAAATAATTCGAAAGTAGCCAATTTTTGGAGTTGCGAGTTTCATCACTGCATCGTGAATTATTAGGGAAATTACCGTATCCAATCAGATCTGGAGCTAAATGCCAGTTGCAGTTTGTACATGTAGATTTCAGTCTGTTATCTTCTGGTGCTATTGTGCAAGCCTCCCATTAAAGCAATAACTATTGGTATTTGGATTGAGGGTATTCTAGATAAATCCCTAGTGAATTCATAGATACAATATTTCCCCCGAGATGTGAATTTGCTAACATTTCCAGGAGACTAATAGCGAGATAAGCTTCAGACCAATGTATGTTAATAGCATTGAGCTAGATCTTGTATCATGAATCCTGCATGGATGAAAAGAATTAGACGAATCCAGCTCCCATTACTTTCTCAACTGAGATATTCGACCATATTTTTTTTCTCTGAGATATCAAATTGTCTGACCAATGGAAATGCCAGAGCCCTTCCATAAAACGTGGAATAAATTCCTCTGAGGCCAAGGTAATGGACAACCATGTGTGCTAAATTCCACACAGGCTAGCCGGTGTAGCTGCAGATTGCCCCCCATCCACATGTTACACGTTTTTATTGCTCATTCAGGCAAGCTCTGTTCAAAATACATTTTAATATGAATAAATGAGACAAAAAAATCTTTACCACATAAACAATTTAGCGAAACATGCAACTGAGCTATCAAGATTTGCCTTGTTCAGCTGCAGTCATGCATTAAATATGCATAGATGTTAAGTCATATGTCACAACCACATGGCATGTTAACCACTATCTCAGCTAATTGGAGCGGTGTCTAGCTGCATTCTCCATTCACACATCCTTTGAATAATCGGACGTACCAAGCATTGTAGATTCTCCTCGCATTCGCCCCCGAAACTGTCAGATTTATTTCCATGGGGAATCTTAAAACCAGTCCAGTGTAGCATCATTATGGCGCCAGTCTAGCCCGGTGATAAGGGGCAAGAAGGATCAGCGAATATCTAGGAGCCATCGAACAACTGCAGTGATCATTGATAAACTAGCCACGTCTGATCGTGTATAATTTTTTTTCTACATTTACAGATAGAGCTTTAAATTTTCCAGTCGCTTTGCTGCTTGATCAGTTGAGGAAGGATACAGAAGTAGTCAGCAATGGCCGACGACCAGGAAAATAAGAGGCCAATGGAAAATAGTGCTGATGATCCACTTAGTGACTCAAGTGAAAGTCCAGTAAGTATATCCATCATTACATGTGCATGTACATCAATTGTAATTCATATAAAAATGTCGGGGCTATCTACAGTTAAAAATGTACAAAACTGACTAGACAGATTGTTTACTCGGTACTTAAGACAGGGTTAATATGGAATTCCCGGTAATCCCTGAATACTTCAATCAAAGGAAGTAAAATTTTCCAACATAAATCTAGGGGTGTTCAAATTTATTAGAATAGGTAGTTGGCAAGGCTTTGGTGCAAGACCTCCCATTGAAAAGGTAATATCCTGGACAAAAGACTGACAATACAACTTGCAGCAGATCCTTTGTCAATTATATTTCGTGAGTCTTACATCAAATTGTTGCCAGGTAGTTGACAAAATGATCCAAAGTCAAGCAGATAATCCATTACTTCTTTGTTACAGTGAAGAAATTTATTAGAACAGCCCATTGAATTTTGTCTCCAAAATTGGGGGTGATTGAATTTTGATAGGGATATTGAATTATTAGATCTGTATTATTACCGTACCGTATTCACAATATCGATTACAGTAAATTCTCTAATAACTCATTCACCTTATTTAATTTCAATCATTCTCAATTATAAAGACCAAATTCACGCAGTTGTTCTGATAAATTTGATCACCCTCAGGCTCTAAAATCATTAAAATAACAAAGAAACAAAGGATTATCTGCAATCAGTTTGAACCATTTGGTCAACTTTATGTTCTAATAAATTTGATCACCCTCAGGCTCTAAAATCATTAAAATAACAAAGAAACAAAGGATTATCTGCAATCAGTTTGAACCATTTGGTCAACTTTCTGTTCTAATAAATTTGATCACCCATGATTTTATTAATGGTGGGAAACTCACTTTCTGCTGATTGAATTATCAGAGAGGATTCATTAGTCTCTCATTTCTTAGGAGACAGAACACTCTCCCTCTCCATCACTCGCCTAACTTTTCCTCCAGGAGAGTGATAAATGTATTGGAGAGTAATACCAACAAGAGTGAATCACTCTCGCAATACAGTGACAACTCTCGCAATACAGTGACAACTCTTGCAATACAGTGACAACTCTCGCAATACAAAATCTAGAAGAATGATCAACATCTCTCGCAAAGTTTACAAACATGAGAGAGTGACTGCAATATGTAAAATCAAATGGGTCTGCCAATACCTTCAGTACCCAGATACTAATTAATGAGTACAGTCAACAGGGAGGCCTGAAATCAGCAAATACACATTACAGATGGAGTCATTTTCCAAAATTCTAGCAGACATATGATTAAACTTAACATATTGGCAGTATAACAACTTTTGATCCGAAAAGGACAAGTTTGATGCTCTGTGACCCTGCAGACAAGGCATCTTTGCTTTCTCAGAGATATTTACATTATCCTCAAAAGCATGGCCCATGCCTTCAACACTAACAAGATCTGTGCAGGAGAGCTAAGCTACGAATTCCAGCATGGGCTGCATTCATGCTGGGATCATGCTGTGTTGCAGCATGTACAGGAATCACGCCGAGATTCCATGCTGGAATCATGCTGGAACCATGCTAGAAAAGCATGCCGATTTCCAACGGATTGTATCCCAATAAATTGATCATGCTGCATCTCAGCATATATGCTGCGACCATACTGCCATATGTCTGAAAAGACCCGTCTTAGATGATACAGGAATAGGAGTTTGCACTAGTTTTTCTGCACCAAATAGGAACCAGGTCAGGTCATGAATTTGGAGCCCAAATTCAAATCAGAAAAAAACTGTAAGCCAGTCCTGTGATGGGATGGCTGTATGGAACTTGATTTCCTGAAAAAGATATGGCTTGTAAAATAACTGGAATTACCGAAGTACAGAAACAGGAACTGCAGGTATTGTTATTATATTCATATTCTCATGTTCCAAAAGTGGTTGGAGGAGAAAACCTTGGCAACTCTTAAAAGGTGAGTGCATTGACAGTCTCCTCCATGTATACACAATTCATATTGGTCTAGTTTACAAAATTTCTTTGTGTTTGTCTTCATAAAGTGTTGATGGTTTTCAGGAAATACGGGACAGACTATTAAGTACATGAATAGGAAAATGTTGCATTACAGCCCAAACATACACAGAAAATATGAGAAATATGCCAGAGAACTGTAAGTCAGCTGTAGTATTTGTTCGACAAATTAATTGGCATCCACCAGCCAAGCTACACATGTACCTTATAGCTTCATGCACAAGCTGCAGTTACCATGCTGGAATCCTGCTGGAATCCAGCATGCCCCAGTGCAGGTTGTACATGTTATGCTGGAACCATGCTGCAAATTCCCAGCATATTTGCAGCATACATCTGTATAGGCTGTAGCTACAATGCTGGGACCATGCTGCAAAATTCCTCCAGCCAGGTTGCAGCATAATTGAAACATTGCTGGAAATCTACTGCAATTCAATACAGTGGGAAGGGGGGCTATTCATTGTAATATGACTACAAAATCAAGTATGCTGTTATATTAACAACCATATTAGGATTATTAATATTGAGAAATATGACCAGCTATCATCATCCGATATTGATCAGGCCATACACAATAATATTTTTGTTTCCAGTACCCAACTTTAGAAAATTTGAAGTGAGTGAATAGAATTTAACATCGCTTTCAACAATATTTCAGCTATATCACGACGAACCAACTAAGCACCACCCAGTAGAAAATTTGGATAGGTAGGTAGGCAGGAATTTAATTTTTTTTTATTTCTTTTATTTTATTTTTAGTGAATTTTTGACCTTTTTGTATAGTATTTCACAGAGTACTGCTGAAAAACATAGAAATAAAAAAAAATTGCCTACCCAAACTTTTTTTTTTACTACAAAATATATGGGTAGGTAATATATGGGTAGGTAATATATGGGTAGGTAAGATATGGGTAGGTAATATATGGGTAGGTAATATATGGGTAGGTAGGGTAATACTGGAAACAGAAATATTATTGTGGATGGCCTCAGTCAATATTATCCTGAATCCTCCTACCTTTCTGACGCATAAATAATTAGCACTCGGATATGCAAACTAAACCAGATAAATTCGTTTGTCATACATGTACGTCCCGATCCATACTGGAATTCAGATCATTAAATATCAGGAAACAGCATTTTATGTTTATAGATTTGATAAGGTTGTAGGTCTTTCTGGCAATTACATGTATGTCAGTAGGAATGGTAGGAAGATTATAAAAACACAGGAAACTAAATGGGATAAAAATATCCAATTGGAAAAAAATAATCTATTTTATGATCCATTTATTAACTTCGCGTGTTATCAGAGAGCAACTGTCAGTGTGATTACTGAGGCATTTAGGTGTAACTATAGGCATGTCATAGCTCTATCATTACAGTTGTGACAGGCTGAAATTACTCCTGCTTATCATCTCACTACTACTAGATCTTCTCAGTGATTATATAGTCCACATACTGATACAGTGAGAAACTTGTCAGTCAGACCAACCTTTCCCTTCATAAAGCGTTGCATGTGGCCTCATTATGCTGAATGTTAGTATATTTTGCTTTCCCACTTTTTTACTTTTATGAGGATAAAATCTATTTTCATTCACATCAGAAAATTATTTACTAATAATATATCAAACAATTTTTTGAAGAAAATTGTATAAATAAAAAATTCCAAAAATTGACCAATAAATATCTTCTGGGAAATGAGGTCACTGACATTACCAGTACGTCAGGCAGCTCGGAGATTTAGGCAGGCAACATTTCAGCCCGCAACGTTTCGGCCAACAACATCTTGGCAGTGAGTAAGTGAAAGGTACGACATTTCAACAGTCAAATTTCATTTATTAAATCTACCTTTGAAATTGAATTTAACATATTAAAATGGCTAAAACAAACCAAATGTTCCTGTTCACGTGGGTGATTTACTCTTTACAGATGTATACATGTACTGTATCCTGGAGCATAAAGAACAACAGTTCATTTCCTGCCAATTTTTTACACTCCAGAAAACATTTTTTTGTTGAATTAATTAAAAATAATCCCCATTATTAAAATCAATGGATGTTTGCTCAAATGTATTTTGAAGTTTGTTTTTAACCTAGAAATCCCTAAAATAATAACTTATTCCATCTAAGCATGAACGTTGTGCTCACTCTCTATCTACAGTATCATATGTCAACATCAATTTCAATTCAAAGGTAGAATTAATGAATGAAAGTTGAAAATGTTGTGGACCAAAATGCCACCTGATGAAATGTCTTGATACCCCTGAGCAATGTATGCACTGAAGTAAGGTTTTTAATGATTTAATCAATCCATCAGTCTATATAAGAGAACCACAAGTATCACTCAAAATGTTCTGTCAACATGAAATACAGCTTCAACTTTACAGAAGCGTCATTCTCGCTTTAATAGAGACAGACCCACCCCAATGGAACGAAAGGGATGAAATTAAGAGACCTTACCAAATATATCCACCCAAATCATGGATGTAAATGAGTGAGTGAGTGAATAGAATTTAACGTCGCTTTCAACAATATTTCAGCTATATCGCGACGAATCAACTAAGTACCACCTAGCCAAGTTGCGTTCCTGCTACTTCAAAGAAGAAATCTTTGAAGCAGCATGGAACCAGACACCCTCCATCCACCCTATAAAACACTGAGGACAGCGCACAAGACACAGACAGGACGTTTACATGTAAAAGAATGTAAATTAATCTGCTATGTCGATCAATACAATATCTATTTTACAGCCTGTTTGGCATTGCCTTTCACTAGTTTTACACCTTATTTCAACTCATTTATACATAAAATTTGGTCAATATCTTGTTGACTAATCATGATAATTATCATAATTATCAAGTAATTTTGAACAGTCTTGAACATTCAGAGCTGAATATATATTTGTTGGAAGTGTGATCAGAAGTGAATGAACTTTAGAGACATTACTGTAGCCCTCAACTTGGAAGTTAAAGATTATTAGCAACATCCATTGATAACCACCCGGCCAAAACCATGTACAAATGTGCCAATCTGAATGATTATTTCGCCCTAAATTGAGCCACTAATCTCCTTTCATCATCACCCAATAGGATAGATCATTTCACCATCAACCAGATGAATTTATCGCAGCAGATAGGATATTCTGAATATTATCACAGACATTGAGAATTCAGCGATGGAAATAGGTGTCGAAAATATGACAATGGAAAGTTAATTATTCTATCGCACCATAATCTGACAATGATCCTCCAGATAACATGTCTCATGTAAGCTGGTTTAATGTCGTCATTACCATAGAATCTCCATTTATTATTCCTGGGATGGAATTATACATGTAGATCATCTTAGTTTATCATGTGAAGTTGGCATGGCATTTTCACAGATTTATACTGGAAGCCATTCATCAATGTCAACTTCTGGTCATTTTTTTTGTTTATGGTGAATGCTCTATTCTATAGAATACTTGTCTCTATAACAGCTTGCTAACCGAGCAATTATTGAGTGTTTTAGCACGGTTGTGTGAAATGTACATGTGTCAAGTGCAGATGTTCATTGGGAGATTCTATTTTACAAGGCGGGAGAGGAAGGGGTCGTCTGCTTCATACAATCGAATAAACACACAAAAAAAATTACAAGATGGAATTTCTTTCTGAAGTTTAACTGCTGTTTTCATCCTGAAATTGATTAACAAAGAGACACAAATAGACCTAAATGCAAGTATATTTTCCACAGAGCTTGGCTCAGCTGACAGAATAACTCTCCATTTGAGAGACCACATAAAAAACTCATCCACTGGCATTGGCACAATGCCAACCGAGACGGGAGCATCATGCTGATATCAGTGGACAAGTTTTTTTCAATCACCCTAGATGAACATTCAATCAGCTTATCAAAATTCAATCACCCTATCAACGTTGAATGACTCCATCAACATTCAAATCACCCTTTTAACATTCAATCACCCTATTAAACATTCAAAGTACATAGATAGGGTCCTGTTACTGTATAATTTCATCAACTACATAGATTATCCTGTTATGGTATCATTTGTTTGACTGCAAAGATATAGCTCTGTTATTGTATCATTTTGTCATAGATATGGTCCTTTTATTGTATCATTTGGTTCACTATTAGATATGGTCCTGTTATTGTATCATTTTGTCAAATACATAGATATAGCCGTTATTGTATCATTTTGTCAAATACATAGATATGGTCCTCTTATTGCATCATTTTGTCAAATACATAGATAGGGTCCTGTTATTGTATCATTTTGTCAACTACATAGATATAGCCCTGTTATTGTATCATTTTGTCAAATACATAGATATGGTCCTCTTATTGTATCATTTGGTTAACTAATTAGATATGGTCCTGTTATTGTATCATTTTGTCAAATACATAGATAGGGTCCTGTTATTGTATCATTTTGTCAACTACATAGCTATGGTTCCTGTTATTGTATCATTTCATAAACTACACCGATATAGCCCTGTTATTATATCATTTTGTCAAATACATAGATAGGGTCCTGTTATTGTATCATTTTGTCAACTACATAGATATAGCCCTGTTATTGTATCATTTTGTCAAATACATAGATATGGTCCTCTTATTGTATCATTTGGTTAACTAATTAGATATGGTCCTGTTATTTTATCATTTTGTCAAATACATAGATAGGGTCCTGTTATTGTATCATTTTGTCAACTACATAGCTATGGTTCCTGTTATTGTATCATTTCATAAACTACACCGATATAGCCCTGTTATTATATCATTTTTTTCAACTGCATAGATAGGGTCCTGTTATGGTATCATTTTGTCAAATACACAGATATGGTCCTGTTATTGTATGATTTCGTTACATAGATATGGTCTTGTTATTGTATCATTTTGTCAACTACATAGGTATGGCCCATGTTATGGTATCATTTTGCCAAATACATATAGCCCTGTTATTGTATCATTTTGTCAAATACATAAATATAGCCCCGTTATTGTATCATTTCGTTAACTACATAGATATAGCCCTCTTATTGTATCATTTTGTCAACTACATAGGTATGGTCCATGGTATCTTATCATTTTGTCAAATACATAGATATAGCCCTGTTATTGTATCATTTTGTCAACTACATAGGTATGGTCCATGTTATATCATTTTGTCAAACACCTAGATATAGCCCTGTTATTGTATCATTTTGTCAAACACATACATGTAGATATGGTCCTGTTATTGTATCATTTCATTGACTACATACACACCTAAATTCCCAGCCGGTGAAACCATTGTGTCCAGAGTGGTATGGTACTGTAGCAGTGACTTCACCCCAATGGTACTGGTACTGGAGTGTACTGTCAGTGGCTGTGTGTCCGCTCTGGTACTGCTATGGAAAAATTGGAAAATTGTGTAATCTTTGAATGTCAACTATAATACTTCATGTGCTACAAGGATCTGATAACGTGGAATGCTCAATATTATTAGAGTTCCCATATGGTCGTCAACCCAACTACGTAAGTACAACTTGTGCCCTTTCTTCAAACTTTATGGGAATCAAAACAGATTCTCTCACTCTAACTCTACAAGAATCCATGGGAAACCAAAGCTATCATTTCTCAGATTGCTAAAATTTTATGGGAATCTCTTGAATTTCCATGTCTTGTGGTAGTGCTGACGGTAATCAGATTTTTGGATTTCCGTGGAAAAGCCAGCCCTGCAACTGGTCGGCAATCACACAGAATTTATAGAAATATTAGGAGGACAATGTTTCAGCAAGTAATATTGATCCATGTATTGCTATACATATCCAACAAGTTATTCCAGTGATCTCCCCTTGATCAGAAGCCAGTTTTAGGAAGCATATGTAGACCGTTGGTACTGGGAATGCCATGTTCATCAATTTACCCCGACTTTGACCAATTTTGCTACAATTTCCCTTAAGAATTAACTATTTATTCAAATACAGTTACTCAAGATTATCTTTAATATATATCGATTTGTATGTTAGACCCACCATCCATATCTATACAATTTACAAAATATTTCATATGGCAATAATATTGCAGTACCCCGCAAGGATCTGTTAAAGGCACCGACTGTTAAATATACGTGTATTTATGTATAGTAGACGGACATATGTTTGACCTTAATCCCAGTGGAGTATCTATAGGCTCAGCTGGTCTACAATCGCAAGGAATTTATAGAAATACTGTCCAGAGGCACTTAAGACTGGCTATATTGATCGATGCAGCTAATAGCCAACCATTATTCATCCTTCCTTAAGAAGATGGAGAAGCTCTGGAGATAGATCCCTCACTATTCTATGCTAGCTCATCCACTGATCCCTCACTATTCTATGCTAGCTCATCCACTGAGTCTCTCACCTGATTATATTTACATCCAAGGCTGCAGACAGTATTGAAATGACAGAAATACCACAAAGTCTAAGAATGATCACCTGGGACATTAATCACATGGTACATCCTCTAATGATTCAATCACACTGAAGTGAAATTTCTCACCATAAACTGGTTGACAAATTCATCCAAATTTCATGCAGATAATCCATTATTTCTTCGTTATTTGATATATTTTTTAGAGGTGATCAAATTTATTTGAACGAATATTTTCCTTAAATCCTGGGGTGATTCCGTTTGAATAGGGTGACTGAATGATTAGATGATTTACTGTATACTGTATGTGCATGTAGGACGTATATTCCCCAAAATGATTGATTACTTTATGACATGTGTATGGTGTCATTATTTCATGGGATAATATAATATGACCTTGTACTTGTTTGGTAAGGTATTCGCGACCGGAAGTGAAAAATGGACAGTTTTCGATTACTTAGGGAACAAAATCATGTGACCTAATGAAAAGTGAGCATTTTCGAATTGACTTAGGGTCGCAAATACTTAGGGAACTTACTGTATGTCTTAGATTTGGAAATATCTATAGACTATGTGTAATTGACGCCTTTTCAATGCAACTAATTTGAACAACATATAAGCTTAACAAATATTTCTTGTGGTTGTAAGCTTTTGAATTTGCAGAGTTAATGCATGATTAACCCCTCTCTTCACTCTCCAATTTTCAGGAGATTGATCACTCACCTTATAGTTCATACCAAGAATCTATGGATACATGTATAGATCTCGGCTTTGCTTTACATGCATGCACATTTGTATTGTCAACACAGGAGCTGAATTTAAATACCATTTGACAGGTATCAAAAATCTGAAAGAGATGTGCTAATGAAGATACTTACAGAGGTGTTGAATTAATTATCAGGTATTTAGCCAAATATGTCATAGACTGATACCTCCACCCTGATTATCCAAGGGAGATAACACACAGGCCTAAAAAGCCTACCAAAGAAATCAATAAACATTTACCACCAGCTATTTGTTACCTGTTCTAAATTTCACTATAAACTTGAGGATATGAGATTGGGGAAGTGGAGTTCAAAAAACAAAGATCGAGTTTAATATGGCAAATTTCTTTTAATGAGGGGCTAAGCATGGCAATGCTTTTTCCATAGATTTAGATACATTGTACCACTCAAACACGTTAATTGTGATGGCCCCCCGAGAGAAAAATAGTTCTCCAGAAATGTAAATAACATACTAACATACATTTAAGTTCCCAATAAATAGTTGAACATTAGATAATCAAAATTTATAGCTCACGTCCACATTACTTCTACTGTCCTGTTCAGAAGCATCAAAATCTTCAGGTAGTGCTTATCTCTACAATAAAAAACAGGACACTTTCCACCTCATACAGACATTTTTCAAAGCTTTAGAATAATAAAACATTAATAAAACTGCTAACAATGTAATCCGGTTCTGATTGTTTGTATTTGCTTCAAACCCTCCAGATAACTTGAAGAGAGTGATAGATGTTAATATTAAAGCCAAGGGCATATTTTCAGCTCTATTACAGTGAAAGGGGGGAGGGACATATACATTTTATTCACATTGAAGGAATCCAATTCTGGATTCGGAAATTAGCAGGCATTTTACGGATTCCCTTCGATTCCCATGAAAAAAAAATCAAAAAAAATCAAGTTAATAGGCTAACAAGCAATGAAAAACCTGTATCACATATAAGTAAAGTCTGCATGCTCCATCATATGATGATGGTGACACCTGGGACTTTAGATGCCATATCCATAACAGCAGCCTAGGAAAATAAGGCGAGTCACAAATCATTTTCATTAGATTTTTTGCTAGTCATACAACGTTCATCAACATCAATCTTGTGTGAGTGTGACTGGAAAGGTGATCAATTAGTTGAGCCCCCTCCCCCCCCCCCCCAATCAAAGGGCATTGGCCAGAAATGGGACATCTGGGTGTTCAGATTTCTACTTTTGACATGAGAGATGACATTAATTTAACAATGTCGTACTTCAAGTGTCCTTCACATTCTGTGGGACGTCGCAGCAATGCAGTGAATGGAACAGATTTGTAACAAAGTTGCATTGTGAAGTGGTTAATCGTTTCATGATACAAGTTCCGATTTGCTTGTGGCGCTGTGCAATAACATTAATAATATTGAAATTGTCGAAAAATGAATTCGTAAATGTAGAAACAGGTATTAAATCCTATAATTTGGAATATTATCTTGAATATGACATAAATTTGCAAAAGTACCCCAGACACACTTTAAGTGGAACTCACTTGTCTTTTTCACATGATTGCGTCTGTGAGATTCAGCTTCTCTTCACACCGTTCTTCCAGCTCCCTCCCACTGTGATTCCCCCTCTTCCTCAAACTCCCCTCGTCACATCCGTTGCTCAGGAACTGCTCCTGCCAAAGTGGTATTAAAGGTGAACTGCAAAGCTTTCCAATGTTCTGCTAAAATGTCAGAAATCAAGGCCTTTGTAGTTATAGTTGTTTATTTGTCTGTGGATTATTTTCTTCTTCCAAGTATACGATAAGTCAAAATTTATACCACCAGGAAACGGGAGCCACAACTTTTGTTTTTGGAATGTTAGGACATTATAGTGGTCCTCACTCTTTCATCCGACATAGCTTTGACGTTATGTAAAATGGTACATTAACTAAAACTTGAATGAAGGAGACCTCTATAACGTCATAATGTTCTTCAAGCAAAGAGAGACAAACGATGTCAGTTTCCAATACAGGTTTATAACAGTCTCAGAATAACTTTAATATTGTTATTAGTACAATTTCAGTCTTTCGTTTTTGAAAATAGCTGGAGTGCTGTTAATCACACTCCTAAAGTTTGAAAAATGATTTTAAGGAGTGTGATATCACACTCCTCCAGGTTACAACTTAGGGAGGCTTACAATTGGCGAGTGCTATTGATCACTCTCCTGAGCTAATTTTCAGGAGTGTGATGGAGTGTGATCACACTCACACTCCTCAAAAACGAATGACTGAATTTAGCAAAATACATTCACCCCAAAATCGTGTAACAGTTATATCACATAACACAAGATGCATGTAACTTGTAAGCAACATTTCAGAAAAAAGTAAAAGCTTTACAGTTCACCTTAGAACCTAACACTTTTTCCTCAAATCAGTTTGAGAAATTGCAGATTTGGGGAACGTTGTCGAATTCGGGAATGGTTTCCAAATTCAGGAACATCAAACATTCAGCAACATTCCCGAATTCAGCAATGTTCCCGATTTTGGGAACTCACTTATATAAGATGGAGGATGTAGGACTGAAGAAATATTTTTTCAATTACAGCAAAAACGACAGCTAGAATTTTGAAATCACAACATCGAATTTCAAGAGAACAAATAGGTTACTCATTGATAGAAAAATTGTAATGCCATTCATTGAAAAGAAGTACCAAAGTTACGTTTTTAGTTGAAAAGTGGCCAAAGTTCCCTTTTCGTAAACGCATTTATTATGGAGGAAATAGGGCAAAGACACATTTTCTCACTTTTGGCAAAATGACAGCTAAAATTTTTAAATCACAGGATGGAATCCATGAGAATGAAAGTTGTCACCTATTGATCAATAGAAAAATTATACCTTTCATTGAGAAGATGCGCCTACCGGTATTACATTTTAGTGGCAAAAGTGACCAGGAATTCCCGAATTCGTAAACAGTTCTAGCCTACTGTTCTGCAATTTCCCGAATTTAAATTATCCAGAACACCCTCCACCAAAAAATCATAGGGTGACTATCACAGCCCAACAGGTGACGTCCAGGAGCTGTGTTTGGCCCCAGAAACTCTGAGGTTCTAGATTGCCAGAGATGGGTTCTAAGCATTTCCCCAGAAATAAATCTGAACATAATGTATGCAGATTTACAGTTCTTTTTTTACGTTAGTGTCGCATACACATGCATCACTATTGAAGAAATCACACCTCATGCCCGACTCCGAAATGAGTCGATGTTTACTTAGATAGCACATGAATAGCTGCAGGGGGCTTTAACTGAATGAACATTCCGATGACATCATAAAAACGTAGCTTGTTGATCTGTATACATGTATTTCACCCATAAATGGATAGTGACCAACATGCTGGCTACCTGAGCAAATAATTTACCAAAATAAAGACATTACATCTGTCTGACTTTCAACCGTTTTTTGTAGGTGAACCCGATTCTGCCATTTCAAATTTTGGCGGCTGTTGACTGAAAAACACAATGTCCCCGTATCATACTACATGCATCTTCACATTGTAAGTTAGATACTACACCTACGTTTCGTCAGTGTTCGGCTTGGTTATGCGAAGATGTACTACATGGTGCACCCCTGGTGACAGTGTGTGGTTATAGGTGCATACTGAAACTCCAACTTAGATTCTAAATAGTAGTCTAGCTATCACTCTAAAACCACATCAATAAATGATGGTCTGTTTAAAGCTAATGACAATTGATTCCTTGTTTCCTGTCAGCCTGTTTTTCAAAAATGATGCGGGCGGGGTCTTACTTTTCATTATTCATTATTTTGAATAAATTCGAGCCGATATCATTTGGCAGCCATGTTTGAGAATGTTTAAACAAAAGGGTTACGGTATCTCCCCTGATGGGATTTTCCACGGGAGCATATTATTTTCATCAATTTTTCCATTTACATCATCACATTTGATGTGTCTTCGAGGTTGATGAACAAAATGCGGTTGTCTTAAACATTTACTGTACTAATTTGAACAAGTCCGAAGTGAGAAAACATGTTCAAAGTGAGAAATTGCACTTACAAAGTGAAACAAAATTGGAAAAAAAAGCAAACAATGAAAATAATTTTTAAAAAAGGGTGGTAGGTAAAATGATATCAGGCGGCTATATGGGAAACAAGGAATCAAGTGTGGACGGCCTAATACACATACTCTAAATCCACCCACGTTTTTTACGTACTGTATATAACAGGCCCGTACGCTGCATTTCTACTGGGGGGGGGGGTGCGATTTCATATAAAGCGGAACGTGAGTCCCCCCCCCCCCATCCCTGCATACGGGCCTGTATAATTTAAGACATCCATAATCCCTGGGTTCGCTGATCCCTCAATGTGCAGATTTTTCTGCTTCGTATGAACTTGAATTTTTTTATCCGCTGTCCACTCGGGCTCTGCATCACGCACAACTCACACCCTACTGAATCGACAAGTATGATTATAGGTGAATGCACCAGTCCATTTGTCATGCGACCATGAACTGTAGGTTGGATCACTTCACATAGAAGCCGCATAACAGCTGCAATGTTATAATGAGGCAACATATGATTATATATCAGATATGTCGACAGTCCATGGTAGCTACCATTTGTCTTGGCAACAGTCCATTTGGCGAATCATTGAATCAGACGATGTGCTCTCTGTGCATCATTCACAAGTGCATGTTGACCTACCATGGACTGTCGATCGGTCCGATGATACCATGGACTGTCGTAATATCAGACAGACAGAGAATAAACTATTAATGGTTCATATTTCTCTTAAACATACACAAGTGGAAGGAATCGAGAGATGAATGAGTCAGTGATACATGAGGCAGGTAGTAAGTTCCCACGTGTTCATTTTGTGCTCATTTCCTCACACTATAATTCGATGCTAATACCTACCATGGACTGTCTACCAACACCTAAAAACACCTCTCGCCGCAAAAATGTTAAAAATTTTTGTTAACTTGAAATAGTAATAACCCTACATTTGGTGACAATATAGTACGATATCTCTCCTCCAAAAAATGACTGGACACCAGTAACCATACCTGTCATCGATATGCTGAAAATCGTTCATTTTCGGCTGTGGTCACTGTCGTCTGGTCAGACACACGCCCACGCTTGATAACGAAAGCACCGAAAAACCTACCATTGACTGTGATTTGACACGTGACCGGCGGTTTTCACCTATAATCATACTTGTCGATTCAGTAGGGTGACTCATGATGATGGAAATTAGGGTCGAGGATCAAGGTCCAGACTGATTTCGCCCCACAGTCAGAACACTTCCCCTTCTTCTACATCCTTCCCATCTCATCCGTCGTGAATCCATTATCCAGTTCCATGCTCCTCCCCCTTCCTATCGGGATTAAATTGGAACAAAACGCGGCATACTTGAGTCGTACAAAAATTTCGCTGCAATTGTCTTACAAGTTAATACATTTGCCGACAACGCACGTTTGCTTTCGCTTTCGATAATCCGTCAAACTCCAGCCACGTGTCAAAAAGCTCGACATCTGAAAAGCGCACCTTTGCCGCGCTTTGACTGGAGAATGTCGGGAATGTGTGAGAAGCCCGCAACTGAAACGATGATGTCATCGATTGTTGTGTAAATTTAACCCAACAAATGATGATGTCACTCTAGGATAGCAATGATATGTGGAGTAGTCCGGTGTAAAGCAAGCTGGTTGGATTTGAGTTTCGTCGTTTGCTAGCATGCTAACCCAGTCAAAAAGGTACGCATAGTTATCATATTTGCAGCTTGGAATCTTTACGGATATTGTATTGTATCCAGGGATCATTCTACCGGCAAGGTGTGGCTGTAAGCTTGGACCGGTGCGTGATCGCGTCGTGACCTATTTCTCTGGTTTGAATCAGCTTTGGCGGCCATGTTCGTGTTTTGAAGGAGAAATGCCGACAGTGTATTGATGTTTACGATGAATTACTATACGTTTGGATGTTTATACCGTGTGCTGTGTGATATGAGTGAACTTATTAATTGAGCATAATCAAACCATTGTTGGATCTTCTATTGTTGTATCACAAATGAATGTTCAGAACGGATTTGTGTTGATAAAAAATGATGACAAACGGAACAAGCTGACAACGAAGAAGTGTACCGGATTTTGTACATAGGAAGTACAGGTGGATTGACGGGTCTGTCGATGTGATTCCTTGGACTGGTTGATTTGTCATTAATTATTGATTTATTTCTTATAGCTAAACTTTGACAAGACCATGGATAAATCGCTTGCATAATTTCATGATTTGACAGATATACAATCAGTCAATTCTTCATTTCATGGGTTACAACACAAATTATACCGTACTGTACGGTCCTAAACAAAACAATTTTTACAGGCCTACCATGAATTCTTGGTTAGGCCATATGTGTTTACCACGTTGGCAGTCTTGAAAATCAATGAAGGAAGGTAATAGAACACAGACCCGACCCGGTGTTGACAATACAAACGATGTAAAATATTTTTATTAAAGTCACTCACAAAAGTTATTTATGTGCAGAATTCAATGACAAACTAAACTTTGTCACTCACTCATCTGTTTCAAATTGGTAAAAGTCACTTTCTAATGAATATTGTGCAGTCATTTTTACTGGACTTAACAGCAACAGGAATACACACATGACAAGAAACATGTTCTGAAGTCCAATGAAGTATATTCGTATCATATTACTATAATTTCATACTGTGGACCATTTCAACTTCATGGCACAGAGGTGACTGCGACAGTTGGAAGTGTGCTTGTGGTGAGGTTTCCTGAAGTGAAATTTGTATAGTTTCAAAATTCAGTGACAGAATTCTTTAAAATTTGACGTATTTGTACATTTTTAGGGTATCTGCATTTTTGCATTTAATCATATAGAGTGTTGATTGCCACAAAAACATGAGCTTTGCACAAACCTGGCATTCAATAAATGCTACATAAATTACTCCCATTATGGATATTGCATAATAATAATCATAACAAACAGTATTGTATATCAAATACATGTATATTGCACTACCGGTAGGATATTATGTAGGCCTTTTTTTAAAGCTGTTCAATCAGTATATTCACTGACTGTCCTAGTTCTGCAGTACTAGTTACATCATGCTATTTTTGAAGTATTGGCTTTGTGGTACATGTATTTAGATCCCAATGGTTCTTATGACCCTTTTTTTTGGTGAGTTGATCTGCTAATTAGTTAGGCTAATATGCTACTAGATACATGTACGGTAATGCCTCTAATAAATCGATTACCCTATCTGAAATTGAACTCCCACGATTTTGGAGAAAAATATGATCGGAAGTTGTAATAAATCAATCACTCCCAATTTTTGGTAGATCCTGTCTGTAATAATAAAAATGTTATAACATGCAATGCTTAATGTACATGTGTCAGCCAGGGATTCATAGTCGTTGAGTTTTACTACTGTAACGATGGTATGAATATCTCATAAATTGAAAACTGATCATAGAAAAATAAATAATATACAATTTAGAAGGAAATATTAAACATTTTTCCCAGAACTCAATTTCCGAAGTGTTGATGTTGTTGTCAACGATGTCGAAACTACCAAGCTAAAAATAAAGCTAGATCGGCAACCTTAGTGCACATGTTAGACGAATGAGTAAAAGAAGGTGGTTCTATTTGCCACTACAAGCAATGCATGGCAGCAGAGCTGGCTCGGAAGAACAAATTTCCACTCAATCGTCTATCGCCAAAGAATTCCAGTGTTCTCAAATGGTTTATTTTATTTTACAAAAATCCCAAACTGGGTCCAGAGAATGTTTTTGTCAATAAAATCCGCTGCGTGAATTTGAAACAATTGCAGTTTTGGAAACTGGATCCTTGTTGGTTCATTCTCGGGTAACATTGCAGGGGTTATTCTAGCCCAAAATTGTTCATAAACTCAATTTTAAAATTTTGAAAACTCAATTTTTTTGCGCGCCTACGGCCTACGCCTACGCGCCAAGAAATTCTACAAAATTCAATATTTTTGCCTTTTTTATCAAAAAAATGATGAAACTCAATTTTTCCAACTTTTTCATCGCACCAATTACAGAACTGAGGTTGGTCATATGTTTGGTCATATGTTTACGACACTTCTTCAGAGACCAACAAATACTGACAATTCTATTTACATGAATTATTATATCACAGTCTACAACAACATTGCTAAAATAACTCAGTGTCACGAGATAACTGATTGGCCCAAACCATGACAGGGTGCCGTGTATCATCTAACAATTGAAGGCGACATTAGCACGACGTGTCTTCTTAGAGCAACAACAACATATAGACCTGCTGCTGCATTGTCGATCAAGATATAAACTTTGGCCTAAGATAGTCAGCTGTTCACTTGTTACATGCATGGTTTGTGCACCCCGGTACAACCACACCAAACCACAGTACGGCTGTTGTCGGTTAATAGGTTGTTTAGCATGACCTCATGCTAAAACATACGTGCTAGATGCTATAATTATTAATTATTGAAGCTAAATTTTTTAACGTTAACAGAGAAGATTGTGATCGAATATATAACCTGGCAACATTCCTGTTTTACAGATTTATACACTCTGAAATACTCTCATAAATATCACCAGAAAAAAAAATATTTATGAAGTACTTATTCTCTAAAGAGACATTTAAGTTTGCTTTACTTTTATTGAAACATTATGTAAATAATTATGGTAGACAGTAAAACTCAAATGCACACACATTGTGTAAACAGAAATCAAGGGAAAAAACTCTTACTTGTGACCAATATTAAAGATAACTGTACAATTTATTACCCGAATTTTCAACGTCAGGAGTCCCCTCTTATTGAAATCTTCTTTTATTTCTTTTACGTTGACTGAAGATAGGGATTCTCTGTCCACGGCGACGAATTTTGTATGTCCGTCGTCCACAAGCTACGAGTATTCGTCGACAGTCTGTGTTGTCGTTGTTGTTGTCGGGAGTGAAGACGTGAAGCGCTCGACCACTTCGCTCAAAAGCGTTTCATCAGATAAATGGATGGTTAAATGAATTGGTTGATGAGGAAACAACTGATCCATAAACTAAAACCACGATGGCTTTGGTACGCGACCGTCAAAAGTGCCGGAGTTAAAACTTTACTGCCACGTGCTTGACACGAGGGAATCCTCGCTAGAAAAGGACTGTGCCTCATTTTGAAATAGGGCTTTCCCCAAGAATGTGAACCAAGATGGCGGCTCTTCAGTCGCCTTCGCGCTGACTCGCGCTGTGACGGTTCATTCGTTTTACTTAGATTTGCTTATTTATTTCTTTTACGACCAATAATTACTGATAATTAAAATACATGCGGCATTATTTATCTCCAAAATATTGATGCGGGCGGGGCATGCGAAACAACCTATCAACTGACAACTGGTATGTTTTGGGAAAACTCAAATCTTTCGTGCGCAAACGGCAAAAATCGCAAAACTCAATTTTTTTTATCAAAACTCAATTTGAAATTTTCTGCAAAACTCAATATATATTGTTTTACCACGATGAAAAAACGGCTAGAAAACCCCCTGCATTGAATTTGAATTTTTCGACTTTCAGGTTTACCTGGTTTGCAATAAATCGATCACCCCTGTTTTATCGCCTCAAATATCACTTCCGGTGATCGATTTATTAGAAGAATTACTACATCTCGGGAACTTTGGACTACACATGTCACGCACACTTACAGCATGTTTTACAGGCTCACACGGGGTCTCTAACCAGGGTGTGAAATAGACAAACAAATTCTAGTTGCCCATCGGCATGCACGGGCAACCAACACATCCAAATGCATCGCAATTCTGGCATAATTTGGTTGCCCAAAGGAAATTTAGGTTGCCCTGGGCAACCGGGCAAAGGGCTATTTCACACCCTGCTAACTGATCCGGGATAGCAAAAATGTTGTTCGACTGGCCCATGATGTCATTGTCATGTTTAATTAGACCCAAATGAGGCCGAAGTAACCCACTCGCTGAGTGGAGTAGTAGAGTTTAAAATAGCGGTCGCAGTCAGTCAGTGAATGGCCACCCCCACAATCGATTGATTGAAATTGTTGAATCTAGAGTGAAAAATAAATATAAATTTGAATACAAATTTCAAGCTTTGCCGACAAGAGTGGTTGTAAAATCTTTGATTGCGTGAAGCTTAGTTGAGTGATGTGTGACATCCCTTACTCATCTGTAATGTGATCTTTTAGGTATGGTATTAGAGTTTTGTTTAGGAAGGTAGCCGTCGTCAAATATTTCGTTCACCTGGAGTGCAGTGTTATACACGTTGCACAGTTTGACCCATTTTCTATTGAGTCTGAGGTATGATAGCTTTTACTCTTCATTACAGCACTGTAGCTGGATTCAAGTACATTGTGAATGAGAAAACAAGATTTAGCTTCAAAGGTTTATTATCGTTCTGAATCTTGAGTCATTTTGCTTTAGATACTACAATGTATCGATCAGTGTGTGAGATGTTTCTTGACACATACATCTAAACTGTCTAGTAAACCTAGTAGCATACACTCAGTCTATCAATCGTAAACAATGTATAGGTTTTGTAAATTAGTTCACATGAAACCTACACCCAAATTAGAACTATTGGTTCCATGAACCATTCTGGTCTACTACACATCCTTGTGACTTCCTGAGTTGCAGGGTCACCCGCCTGTGGTGGACTCGACACCCCGTCACCTATTGCCCAACGAAGGACACCCAATCCCCCAATCCCCGTGCCTACTTCCCCATCTTCTGACTTCCTCAAACTTGTAGGGTCACCTGCCCCTGGAGGACACCTACAGTACTTTCCTATACATGTGCCAATTCCTCAGAAAATTTATGTAGGCTTACCCACCCACCCCTGGAGGCGGGAGGACACCCTACTCTCTGTCACAATGTCTGAATTAAGCAAATTCACTTGGATCAGTCATTTTCCAAAGTTGGGTCAGACCATCAGGGCTCTCAAGGAGAGGCGAGCGATCACTCGCGCGCGCCTCCTGCTCGCCTGAAATCAGAAAAAATGTTTTCGTCGGTCAGAATAAAATTTAATGACATCTTCAGCTGTTGCTGTCAAGTTCTTGGCTTCCAAAATATCTTGTTGTTCATCATTGGCACGTTTCATAGGTCAGAATAAAATTTAATGACCTCTTCAGCTGTCGTAAAATTCTTGGTTTCGTAAAGATCTTGTTGTTCAGCAATTTCGGAAGGCTTCCCGCCATTTCCGCTTCATGTGTTTGTGCAAAAAGTAAAACCCTGTATCGGAACGAAATTACAGATCCGTTACGGGTAGACTGGTTGCCTCCCTTGTATTTCCATACAGACACGTTTTGAGCCGTGGGTTATGATTTCCACAAATATAAAATCCGTCAAACACCACGGCTCAAACCACCATGGCATCACGCCGTTTTAAACAGTTTCCGATTTTGTTTAACATTACATCACTCCGTTTTAAACTTTAGTTTCCGATATTGATTTACTCTCGCTGTTACGCGGACTTGACTTTCGTCCCACGATCAAGTCCATGCTTTTCAGTGCTCTCACGCAATTCCGGTGCCAAGCACGCGTGCGTTTTCGTTCGTGACAATTTTGTCACTGTTAGCAAGCTGTTATCGGAAAATTGCACGATGTCGAATCCGAAAGGAAAGCCGATAGAACTATCGACGTACCTAAAATGGGAAGAGGAACTTACATCAGTGTTCCGAATTAAGAAGACTACAACACCGTTCTGAACCGCGCATATATGTGACCCACATATTCTGTAATGTACTTGTAGAAGTAATTTCAGCATTTCACTCGCCTCAGGAATTTCTCAGGCGAGCGATAAAAGCACTCGCCTCACTCGCCTGAGCTTAAATTCAGGCGAGTGACGAATCACTCGCCTTCATTTTGCTCCTTGAGAGCCCTGGACCATTGTTTAGACAGGATAACTTTTGATCAGAGAAGGCCAGATATCTGACCAGTACTTTCGACCCTGCTGGCTTCCTCAAACTCAGTCATACATGTACATGTAGGATCATTCTTCGTTTCCTGGAGAACAGTCTACTTCCCCTAATTGTGACTTTCCCAGAGTTGTAGAGTGACCCACCCCTGAAGGACACCCGGCTCCCCCAAATTGTAACCTCCCCAGAGTTGAAGGGTCACCCACCCCTGAAGGACACCAGACTCCCCCAAATTGTGACTTCCCCAGAGTTGTAGGGTCACCCACCCCTGAAGGACACCAGACTTCCCCAAATTGTGACTACCCCAGAGTTGAAGGGTCACCCACCCCTGTATTACATGTACATGTATACTAACACCAGGAGTGAGTGCTACATGTACATTCCTGCTTGTGATTTCTCGGGGTTGTAGGGTCACCTTGAAAGAGGGTCACCCATGTAGTCTTTCTAACACTAGATTTAATTGTGAATATGGATAAAAAATAGCTGTAAAGTTATTTTATACACGATTATGTAATATCGAGGAAAAGCAGCTTAATGTTTTACAATACCAACTTCTTATCCCTACATGTATATCACAAGACATATATGGTATATACATGTAGCTAGTATGCATGGACTGCCTACATCCTAGTACAGTATGGAAGTGATGACAAACTATATGGGTTGGGCTAGACCAAGTAATATCCTGACCGACCAGAAATATAGTGGGCGAGTTAAGTAGGATTATAGGCTAATATTGAAGTCTACACAAACAGTAGTTTATAGTATTCTGTCAAATTGATGTAATTGTATTTCACAGAAAACTGGACCTCAGAGATTTATCAGTCGAGTGTAATTTGTTTTTTCAACATTTTTGCTTCATAGGAAAAACACCATAACAACAGCCACAGTTCTTCCCCTGTGAAAAGGAAGGGCGACACATTGAGTAGTACACGGTCGGAGTCGTCGCCCAGAAAGAGCCCAAAGAGAGGTGGTAACATGGTGCTGTGTCGTGTCCTGCTGCTGGATGGCACCAACTATGAAGTGGACGTCAGCGTGAGTACTACTACATTGATCATTACACTCATTAGTGATATTGAAACCAAAACCTCTAAACAATGTCTGTGTCCAGCATGTACATTTTCAAACACGTGCGTGAGGAGATTCTCATATGATGTGATTAGTGGACTCTTATGATGAGCCTTGGACATCATCATATCTATTAGAAGACAACCACATCTAACACACATGTAGCTTCAGCAAGTACACACAAATGATGTTTTGGGTATGAAAGACCGTTTTTAGTGCCACATAATAATTGTTTTTACCCATTTACATAGATTAGATGTAGCATACACAATTACAAGTGAATTCAGAATATGGCCCTCTAGATTAGCCACAACATTGTCATTCAGAAATTGCATTGGTAAATCAAAATGCCCCAGCCAAAGTTCTTTTAAGCCCGGCGCACACTGAAGCTATCTGCTTAGCCAAATTTCATTCGTGCACGATGGCGTAAGCAGATACGGTAATTTCCCTATTAATTCACCTTCCAAACTTAATTCGAAAACGGCCGATTTTTCCGCTGTCGTGATTTTGTCCATCCTAATAAAACGAACACGGGAGCATTTTCAATATCCGTGAAACAATAAATTCGAACACTCCCGTTTTCGCCACGGAGTTCGTGTCGATGAAAGTAAAGTGAATGTGTTACTAGAATCTCGTATAGTATATCGGCGTATGCTATTATTTGTAAGCGCAGAGAAACAACAGGGAATGGTACAATATAATCAGACTGAATTACTATTACTTACAGTCTATAAGGAATAAAATTGATTCAATTAACTCCGCAGTCCTGTAATTTTATCCTAACTTGATCGCGTTTCGCCGCAGTCGGGAAAAATATATACGGTAGTCCCCGCACGTGGTCGAGTGTCTGCACACGGCCCGCTATTGAATCATTCTTCAGTTTCCAGCCGTTCGTATATCAAATATCTTTCTTTAAACCAGCATTCCTTTATTTGAAAAACACGGTGAATATTTTCCGAGAAGGCAGAACTGCATGCGAATGAATTATGTTTGAACGGAACATAAAAATCACCGACAACGGTGATCGACGTGACACGGTCTAAGGAAATTTTCATGGCGCTCCTTTTCTGTTGAAGTCTTTACGGTGGTTCATTTTCCCTCATTAATTCATGCCCCCTTTAACTTTTATACGTTGGTGATTAAATAGAATACATTTTATGCTAATATATTTTCAGATGAAGCCGGCTATCGATCTGACCTGGAGTCAACAATCGCATGCCGCGGTTGTAATTTCGATATTAGTGTTGTTTAGATTTTTTTTTAGAAAAATGGAATAAATCCATCCACATATGGTTCTCAGTACTGCACGGACAAAAGCATCATGATATTGAGCATATGGATATATTTTATAACTTTCCTCAACTAGATTCTCTGAAAGGCTGAATTAATTTCACTAAACCGTTGAGAAACGGGATTGTACATTTGGTAGATTTTTTCGCCATGATTCTTCGACCAGAATACAATCACAACTTACATAGATCGGTCTAATTTACCAGTTAATTGAGATGTCGATTTCTGTATATTCTCTGAAGTGGATCCGGTTATATTTACTGAGTGTATATTTATAAATTATAGAAAAGCTGCAGTCGGGCCAAAGGCACAGCAGCCATTGTGACTTCTCATATAAAATTTTACTTGGCGGTGTTTTAGGGTCTGAGAAATATGTAATACTGAGTTTGTGATTCAGTTGAGCTTATATAACACCAAATTCAATAACTGTGACACTGGCCATAAGGCAAAACACACCTGCTTATTTAGATAATTAGATAAACTTAAAATGAAAAAGTTTAATAAAATACACCTATCGTTTAATGAAACATAGACAGGAAATCACACAGTTGACAAACGTCAGTTTTCCCACAAGGGGACACAAACAAATTTCGCAATGTGAAGCGCCGACAACAATCATCTCTGCATGTGCTCTGTTTTGTTCAAATATAGTTATCATAAAGACTTACTCTTTCCGGTTTTGTTAAATATTTTATTGTGAATGAAAATATTTCTTATGAATACCCACGAACTTACCAAAATTCCAGCAATCAAAAATTCTTTGGAATTACACCGCGCATTTTTACACTAAGAATCAAAACATCGCTACTCGCTATTCCATTACTCTATATGCTAAACAAATTTGAGAAACATTTAAATGGCATTAGGTAAAGTTTCGGAGATGAAAACATAACAGTATTTAATTAATATTCAGAACGATATCATACTTCGACCTATACTTTTAGTAAACTGTTACAGTACCGGTACCGTAATAGATATTCTCATACTTGAAACAAACAAATCGAAACGTGTATTGCCGACTGACACTCGGTTCTCTTGTACAATCCGCCGTTAATTCTACATTAATTTCGTGTCATAGGTCCGGGATATTTATTCAAGTCCTGGATGGTGTGTGTAAAATCATGCACAATGAAGACCAAAAAGTCTATGACAGTCCGCTGATCTGTCTAAAACTTCGTGATATAATCCTACATAAATTTGCCGTTGGTTCATTTTCAGGGTTCACAACAACAATGTCGACATACCGAACGACTTGAACATGGAATACTCTAATATGTGTATAGTTTTATATATATAGAATATTCATTCAATTCCATGTCAGTTAGGTTTCATAATATAGATCATAGCTAATACTGAACAAAAGGAAGGAATACGTTCAATGTTTTGGCCTACTTTTACGATGATGTTATTATGGACGCGAATTTACGGACGTCAGCTCAAAAATCTGCATGATCGTGCTGAACTTGTCACTCGATAAATATGCTTGACTTCCTCGAATAAAATTAGACGCCTTTATCAGGATAGAGGAGATTTTCTGACATCATACACTGCATTTTATGGAAACTATGGTGAGATCTCAAAGTTAATACACGTTAATAAATACGATCACTACGACCACGGCGAAGCGGTCCGCCATTTTGGATTCTCCGTGAAAGTCGGCGCGACATTTAATTCGAACACTCGCGTTTTTCTAGAATTGGCTCAACAAATAATTCGAAAGTAGCCAATTTTTGGAGTGGTGAGTTTCATCACTACATCGCGAATTAATAGGGAAATTACCGTAGCTTCCGTGTGCGGGCAACTTTATGAAAGTTTTTGGTCATTCGTGTCACAAAGGCAAATATCCAACGTGTTTGATAATTTTGGACACGCGTGGAAGAAATCTTACAGTGTGCACTGAACGAAAGCTATGTGCTTATGCTTTTTTGTTAGAGCGCATGCGTGAACCGGCATGTAATTGCGATGTTTTTCATCGAAAAAACGGATAAAAATGTTGTGACAATTGTCGAGGAAAATCGTTGTTGTTGCTGCAACTCAGAACTCACGAGTGCTACTGTAGAAGTTAGCACTTATAAACTAGTGTCCAAAAGAAACGATACCACTTGTTTGCAACGACATAAAATAAAAAGTAATCAATGCAGAAGTTTAAGTTTGGTGTTATTCTTGTGAGAAATCTTTTCACAACCGCTGAACCAAAATTCATTTCAATCAAATCAGTACAATCAATATGACAAGCCTTTAAAGATGGGTGGGGACGAAAAATGAACATTTCATTAGAGCACTGATCACAGAAACAACGGAAAATGTCACACCACACGTCTCAAAGTCAAGTCAGTAACGGGTATGTCCACCGTGAGCATCAATACATGCCAGAACACGCCTTCGGACTGATGACGTCAAATGTCTGATGACGTTGGGAGTGATGCGTTCCCATTCCTCGAGGAGACATCGTTCCAAGTCCAGGACGTTGACTGGAGGCTCACGGCGCTGTCTGATTTGCCGATCGAGGTGGTCCCATAAGTGTTCGATGGGATTAATGTCCGGTGAACATGCGGGCCATGGCAAACCCTGTACGTTGGCGTTGGCAAGGAAGTCCTGTGTCAATCTTGCTGTGTGTGGCCTTGCATTGTCATGTTGGAAAATGATTCCACGAGGTTGTTGCTGAATAAAGGGCACCACAACAGGCCGTAAGATCTCATCGCAATAACGTTGTGCATTCAGGTTTCCACGAATTACGACAAGCCTCGTTTTGACGTCACCACATATGCCACCCCAAACCATTAACCCTCCACCTCCAAACGGCCGGACCTGGTGGACACAGTTAGGCGCCAAACGTTCACCAACTCTTCGGTAAACACGCTGCCGTCCGTCGTTTCTGAAGATGAGGAATCTGCTCTCATCAGAGAACAGAACCCGCGCCCAGTCCCGCCGTTGCCAACGTCGAACTCGCCTGGCCCATATCAATCTGTCGTTCCGGTGCCGAGGCGTCAGAAGCGGCCCGCGGAAGGGATGACGTGGCCGGATACCATACTGCCGTAGTCTCCTGTCTACTGATCCTGTGTCCCAGTGCTGTAGCCGCTGTGAACGTCGCTGTTACGGTGCGGTTTCTCAGGTGTGATACCCGCATGTAACGATCTTCACGGGGCGTGGTTACTCGTGGTCTTCCACTCCTGGGCCTGTCTGAAGTCTGACCTGTCTGACGTAACCGCTGCATCAACCTGGTGATAGTGATGCGTGCGCAGCCCAACCTTCTGGCTACATCGACGTGTGTCGCTCCTTGTTGGAGCATTCCAACGGCTCTCTCTCTCTGGATGGCTGGCAAACGTGGCATGTCTTGTGTTCTTTTTGTTGCTGTGATATCAACGTGTATGCTCAGCCGTTTTATACAGTTTTTCTGCACGTCCATAACATGCTAAAGAGGGCAATGTCACTTTCACGAAATTTACCTAATTTATTCTCCCGGAAGCGATCAAGTGTTCCCGGTATTTTTGGTTGATACGCTGTGTTTGGGATCTGCAATAGATGGATTTCTTTGCTCTCACGTCATTGGTAGGCAAAGTTTAATTCCTCGTGTAACGCCAGCATGAAACCAGCAGTGACCGGCCCTGTAAGTTCACTTAGTGTTAAATGGAGGAGTACAACATCAATCAACTTCTGGCACCCACCTTTTTTTTGTCTTTTCCGTCAGTTCCCGGATGGAAACATAAACAAGAAATCTTTCTATACGAATTGGTATGTTTTCATATTACAAAATCAATTCGTAACAAAAATATTTTGAAAACAAGTTGGTATCGTTTCTTTTGGACACTAGTTTATTTGCTGGGGCAAGAAAAAATCGGCATGGACGAGCGCAACTTTCATGAAGTTAGCTGCCCGTGTTGGCAAGCATAATTTTATTCTGATTAAAATACTACTCACTGGAAAGGTTTTATTGAGCTTGTATTCTCCGAAATAAAACACTGTGGTAAGGGGATAATAATCATTTTCAAGTGACCACGCCACCAGTTCACGCATGCGCTCTAACAAAAAGGCGTAAGCACATAGCTTTCGTTCAGCGCACACTGTAAGATTTCTTCCACTCGTGTCCAAAATTATCAAACACGTTGGATATTTGCCTTTAGGACACGAATGACCAAAAACTTCCAAAAAGTTGCGCGCACACGGAAGCTATCTGCTTACGCCATCGTGCACGAATGAAATTTGGCTAAGCAGATAGCTTCAGTGTGCGCCGGGCTTACATTGTAAGAGAGCAAGATTTAACCTGAAGTTGAATGTAAGGTTGACCTCACTGCTCAAGATTATTTGCCGTATGGCAGGTCTTCATTTCAAGGTTGCATCAATATTATAATACCATTGGCTACTTGGTTGGAGGTTCTGGAGTTTACAACAGGCATGGCAGGGTCTGATGTATGCAGTTTGCCTGTGCATCTAGTGTAATATCACACCCACCTGGAGTACAAGACCTTCGATTTGACAGTGTATATTAGGTATACATGTAAATTGAGATAGATCCATCCTGCTGGAAAGAATCCTCGAGATGGTGACAATATTAAATGACAAGACCTGGCCTGGTATTAGTCCTGTTAGTAATGAGGTCTCTCTGAACTAGTGTTTTCTAGTAGTTATTCCTGGAGTCTAGCCCAGTGTACATTCCACACACTACAGCTCGGCTGAAATTACCAAACTGGCTCATTAATACCTTCAAGAAGTGGAGAATTTTTGTTGGTCCTGTCATGGCTATTCTATTTTCTCTGAAATAACCTGTAAGAAATATATGTAGTGTGTATGGTTTTACTTCTGCATTGCACACATACTTGAACCTCTGAATAACAAGATGGATTGATTTTGGAGATATGTAATTCCATCGTCTGTGTGAAGTTATGAAACCCAACCAAGTAATGTTTGTTTGTTTCACTCCATGCAGTGATTTATGTGCCTCAATTGTTGAGCCCACCCCACTCTAGGGAATGTTGTCTCAGGTGGTAACCCTTAGACATTAGGCGTTGTACAGTGAACACGTGCTACCCTTGCGCCCACTGCTGTGTACGTGGATGTAACTATGACATGTACATGTATTGTCTGCAACGTCTGGTTTCGGCAATATCGAAGATGAGGTTAGAATAACATGTACACTTCCTCAGCTGTCGCATATGTTGTAATGGTTATTATTTCGGCAAGTTGCATAAAATTGGACCAGATTTGATGGACTACAAGTAAAAATCAGTGTGAACAATTCCATGATGTTCAGGGGTAGAATTTGGACATGAATGCAGTAGTTGACTCGTGCAAAGATTCACCTGAAAGCCTGCTTGCATGTATCGAGTTGGCTTCGCATTATTTTTGGTCATAAACCGTTTCTTTATTTGATCAACGGTCACACAATAAAATTTAGTTCCTCCCAATTCAATAATGCCATCACACTATCCAATGCTCCGTGTTAAAAGTTGTAGTTATTTATAAAGTCTGTGCTTCGCTTAAAATTCAATGACCTGTATTACCGATATATAGACGATTGCATAAGATGAATGTGGAAGGTTTTAGATGAAATTACATTAGATACTATGTTTGCCATGAGGCAGAGTTATTCGGTCAGTACTGGTATTAAGAAGATCCCATATAACTTGATCATCCATGAAAATTCCCACTCGAGAGAAGGAAATATCTCCCAACTGAGCGGCCCAGGCGAGGTTGTAATGTATTTTCCTTCTCGGGAGTGGGAATTTTCATCCCATGATCAAGTTTTATGAGATACTTTTTCCCCATATAATTCAAATCGTTACTTTAGATTAAAGTGCCAAACAAATTACATGTAGGCTCTCTGATGATCCATTGTGATCAGTGTCTGTAGAGCCTAATTTTCAAAATTCGAGATTCAATTTTTTTTTGTAGTTTTGGTTAGGGTTTTGCTAGGGTATGTTTGTTTGGGTCATCGTCCCCATGTGACCAATAATGTTAGGTGTGACGTTAAACTTAAAACAACCAACCAACCTTTAGTCAGTATTTTATTGAAAATATCAACGACACACAGAGAGAAACGTTGCTGGAGCGCATCATGCCTGCAGCATGTGTCAAGCGAAGTGACTGGCCACTTTAATACATACGTGTGGGATGACATATCCCAGACGATGTTACCATTTGAAT
Source organism: Hanleya hanleyi (assembly GCA_036873755.1). Classification (NCBI taxonomy): domain Eukaryota; kingdom Metazoa; phylum Mollusca; class Polyplacophora; order Lepidopleurida; family Hanleyidae; genus Hanleya; species Hanleya hanleyi. The sequence continues at coordinate 40,230 of JAVTVY010016270.1, forward strand.
TTTACACTGTATAACATTTGAAACTATAGTCTCATTGAGGAGATTATCATTGCAGGGCTTCGTGTTTAGAATTAGTGCGCGACCTAAAAATAGCTCGCGTCAAACTATTCAGGAGAGGGTATTTGAAAGTCAGGCGAGTGGTTGCAATATAATATGATATAAAATGTGACAGTTTACGTGAGCTAAAACTCACTCTCGTGACATGAATTTACGCGAGTGTTTGCGTGCAGGTGAGCTATCACTCACGCTAAAAACGAAGTTCTGCATTGCATAGCAAATGTCAATGGCATTCCCTTCAACATTCAATCGGATGCATACATAGAACCAACTTAGCAGGGCTCGAATTGGCGGCCTGCAAATTGCAATTTGCAGGCCAAATTTGAGGTGTTGCAGGCCATGTGAAAATTCGCCTGCAAAAAAAAAAAAATTGCAGGTCATAATTTCTGTGGCAGAAATTGTTATTATCGTCTGTTCAGTGGATATTCTGGAGATCATTTTCGTCGACGGCATGTCCAAAAGGTAGAAAACTTTTCATCTTTTTCAACACAAAATACATCGTCGTGGTCGAGTTCAGATCGATGGCAAAAGTAAATATGTTCAGGGGAGTCTGCTCGCGCATTACTTGGAAATAGAGAACTGTTGTCTCCCTTTACTGTCCTTACGCATGCGTGCGCCGCTGTTCTAGGAATCCTATTTCCGTTCGTTGTTGCCGAGAGACTGGCCAAAATGAACTGACAGATTAATTTGCCGGGCTGCCAAATAATGAAATAAATTGTGTGATGTCAAAAGTATCAACTGTACGATCGTGGGGGTTTAACGACTGGTTCAAACCAGACACGGCTTACTCCAACTATAACGTATTATTTCATTAATTATTTCACGTGAGTTCGGTGTTTATTATTAAAAAAGACACTTATTTATGTGAAGATCGCCTACAAATGTAAAACAGAGCGTCATTTATTCAGAAAAGTTTGTTGAAACGCGTAAAAACGCACCTTGTTGACAAGCTCCTCCAAGGAAAACCCGGAAGGCAATCTCAACGTTAAAGATGTCAAATTGAAGGGCAACAACTCTGCTTTCACTCTTCACAGCCTTTCTCGTGTCAGGTGGTAAAAATGCGTCGATTTTATTGGGTAAAATGGTCATGTGTTTCGAATCCTTTCCATTCAACCTCAATAAACCCGTGAAAATGATGATCACCTGACGTAATGCGACTTGCTGATTGGTCAAACTGTGACAACTGCTCATTACCATAAAATATTCACGAGTTACGCATGCGCCCTGGCCGATCTCGACGGAGGCTGAATGGCGCTGGGTTTCGCTGCGGGAAGCCACACTTCGCGTAAACGAAAGGATTTTTACCGATTTACTTGGAATATTCAATAAATATTCAATGATCGTTATGCTACGAGTAACCAGGAATACATGTATACTGTGACATCTATAAGAATTTAGACGAGTTATTAAGTGGAGATGAAGCAAAACAGACCGTCCATCGGTAGTACTCTGAACGTGATAGAATTCTAACGTGAGTTTTACGGTACACAATTTTTCCGAATTACGATTCCTAAATATTTCTAAAGCTGTAAAATGACAAATATGTTCTGAATGTATATTCAGGGTTTTAAATTGATGTATCGTGCATCAAATACTATCCATTATTTCAATTTATTTATCAATTCCCGTGACCAGACAGTCGCCGTTTTTTGAGCCCCATTTTGAACAGTTCAACTCTGCTGGACAGCATGGCACTCACACGTCGACCAGCGTATAAGTGGCCGACAGGACTAGGGTTAAGTGTAAAGTCCGTTATTGAGCTGTGGTCCATCAAAGAATTTCGAAAATCTTATTAAAAAAATGCAGGTCAAATTTTGCAATTGCAGGTCATCTTGGATTTGACCTGCAAAATTTTTGGAAGGGGTTTTTTTTTTGCAGGTCATCTCTCATGCTCTAAAGCGAGCCCTGCTTAGTAGGACTGCCTGCAAAATAACACCTTATCCAAGAAACATCTATACAATTTTGTTCATGTCAATTGTCGACGTAGAACAGGAATTTCACATGTTCTCGAATTGAAACATCTGATGCATTTTCTGGATTATCCGACCCCCTTGATTTACATGTTTCTATTTTTACAATTCATAAATGTCTCTCTTGATCAAAATGAGAGCATATTACTTTTTGTCAAATGATGTACATGTATTCATTCAAACATTATTTTTTATCAAATCAAGAAGGAAGCAAGAATGATTTTATCAAACTGAAAGGCTGGAACAAGCTGATACATTTTTTCCTCCTGAATTTTATAGTTTTTTTTTTATCTGCCCTTTCACCCTGACTGCAAGGAGAAAGGTCACAGTGAGCTCCAACTGCTGTTCTAGTATTGCAATTTGTGGCACCTTTCAAAGGCCAAGTATTAATCCATTCACAACTGTATAGTGTGCACTACTATAACAGTGAGTGAGGGGATATGCAGTTAGATATAGGTCATGGTTCACTGATCACCAGGGTCGCCAGACTATGTGTGGATTATATTGAATGCCTGTGTCTTGGTGGAAAAAAAGCCTCGTCCATATATATACCTAGAGGACATGTCTAGGGCGATTGGCCCAGCGAATTGATCATGAAAGAATTGTGAACAAAGATTAAATGTGTTCAGACCTATTTATGGTCTATTTGATGACAATTCTATGGTCTCCGTCTTTTGTGCTGCCAAATAAAAATAAAGGTGTGGAGGAACATGTTTTTCAATTTGCTGGTTGATTGAAGTGTATGCGAGGTCACTGGGCAGTCAACAGAACAGTTGTAAAATTGGCAGTTTGTTACTTTTGGGTCCATGTTTAGGTCCATGTCGATTCCGTCATATTGGACATCTGAATTCCCAGTTAAAGGTGTGGTCTCCATCAGTCACTGGCAGGCCTTTAAATTGCACCCATGCCGCAGTATTACATGCTGTGCTTAAATTACAGATGCTCCCAAAATAAAAATAAAAAAATTGAATTTTTCTTGTATTTGAAAATCAATGTTGAGTTATGTTCATGAAGATTCCTCATCAGTTAAGTGTTTGAGCCAAAGTCTGCCTACATGTATTTCGGAAATTTGGGAGTTTCAAAAACTTTTCTGCCAAAAAAAAGTTGAGGCCATATGAGAGAGATATGAAGCCACACCGCTGAACCGGCACGGGTTCGAGCCCAGCTGGTCCATGTGTGGAAGTTTGTCAGTTACTTGTTACTTGCCGATGGACAGTAGTTCTCTCTGGGTACTCCAGCTTCCTCCACCAACCAAACTGACTGTCACCATATGAGTGAAACAACCTTGAGTGTGACATTAAGCCAAATCCCCCCCCCCCACTGGAGAGCTGTAAAATATTTTCTCTTTTTATTTCCCCTTTACAGTGTTTAATACTAACCGGCAAGTCTAATTATTGTCCTTCAATAAAGTCACCACGTGTAATTCTATTTCCTATTAAATGTGCATAGATCATTATGCATACTCGGATCAAATTAATCCATTCACTGGACCAATTTCATCACCATGTGATGATGATAATTAATGATAGGCTGATTGAGTTGGTATGACACATTGCTGATCTTTTGCCCCCTGGGGGAACAAGGGGATTTTTTCTACCCCATTTTGATACATGTACCCTTACTCATTCATTTTCCTGAAAGTACTGGTATTGATATTTAATTCAATTAGTTGTGGGGTAAATAAAACATTGTGGTTATGTTCCCGGTGAGAAAATAGGATGTGTCCGGTAGTATGTTCACTTCAGGAAGTACAAATGTAATGAAATATCCAAAATAGAACTTGAAACCTGATAATTTTCATGTACATATTTCAGGAGAGAAAATTAGGGCTATTTTCTCCAGTTGATTAGTTTCATTCTATTTATGAAATGTCCTACTCTGGTAAATGTTGCTTAGTTGAGTTTTACAGGGAGAGAGAGAGAATTAAGGTTTAATGTCGCGTTCATATGTAGATATTAATAATATTCCAGTTGCAAGATAATCTAGATTTACTCAGAATTGCATTGTTCACAGTAAAACAAGGGCATGCATTGTATTACATTAAATTCTGCAGATGACAAATGCACATCCTGTCTGTCAACCACTGGTATGCCTGTCAACAGGCAAACTTTTTTGACTACATTATGTCTGGTACATGTGCAGCACCAGTATTTGTAATGATAATAGCAAAACAGATAATGTTTAAAAAAAAATTCATGTTTAGGATGACAGATAAATAAAATTTATACCCTTCTCCTCAAAAGACTACCTGAACATGCTACCGTTGAAGTTACCTGCAATGTAGGATACAATGGCAAATTTGTTAACTGCAGGGCTTCGTGTTTAGCGCGAGTGATAGCTCACCTGCACGCAAAAACTCATGTAAATTCATGCCACGAGAGTGATTTTAGCTCACGTAAACTGTCACATTTTATATTGTATTATATTGCAATCACTCGCCTGACATTTAAATACCCTCTCCTAAATATTTTGACGCGAGCTATTTTAGCTCGCCCACTAATTCTAAACACGAAGCCCTGAACTGTGTGCCTAACTATTATAATTTAGAAGATTTTATGTTTCCATGCAATACATGTAACTCGCCTGTTCTTTGAAGTGATATGACCAAATTTAATGACTGTACATCAAACAGAAATTTTTTGGCTACCTGTCACCAGAGACAGGTACTTTGCTAGGACAGGTAGACCGGTGTAAATTTTGACCACTGGTATGTATACATTTTGAATTAAATGTTGATTTCTGAGCTCCTTACCAGTAAACATTCTTGACATCTAATTCTGATAATGACTTTTACATTGCAACGAAAGTGTATAATGTTGGGCTGGATAATAGTGCACTTGCCTTTCACTCCACCAAACATGTAGGCCCTCAAGTGCTCTAAGAATGTCTATTGTGTGGTTACATTGTACCCTGAAATGACAATGACCACACAGGAAGTGACCAAGTATTTGTGTGTATGGTAGGATAGGTTAGGCCAGGAAATCCCCTTCTACCTGTACCATCTTAGCTTTCTAAGGGCATTTCACGTTTCACTTAACACTACCCTTAGATTTTCGCTGTGATTCGGCATGTATTTCACACGGCGCCATCTATCTAGAGGGAGATAATCCAGTTCGAAAGTTGTTCCCAAAGCATGAGGTCAAATGTTGGCCCCATTTAAACGAGCCAATGAAATTATCTGTATTCAAATATTTCTCACACATGCAAACATGTCAGTTTCACGAGGCGCAAGACTGGGGGAGTCTATGCGAGACCAAAACGAAGTTGTGCAAATTAGCTATTTTATTTCTCACTCTAGTGGAGCATGCTTCTTTGTTTATCTTCAGAAACAAACGGCCTAACATATTTGAAAACAAAATAAAATCGGCGGCAGACCACAGGAAAATGATATGCTTTTCATTTTGTGATGGGGGCACTTCGAGGCCCACCATGGGATCATTTCAATCGATCGCTTTCTGGAGGTGTGTCTTCGTTGTATGAATGCGACTGCACCGATGTCGGATGTAACGGGACCAGTCGGATGTGACCATTTGGGAAACGCCCTATTACACTCAGATAGCACCCGTTACCGCATGGCTACGAGCAGAAGTTTCTACGTATGATCGTGCCATGCGTTCGGATGATGACCTGTACATACATCATGTATTACATGTACTCCCCATTCCATCTCATAAAGACATTTCTCTGCCTTACAAAGACTGGGGGTATGATAAATCACCTAATAATTCAAAAATACAGCGCATCATGCTGGGCACACTGGTTCTGACGGCATCATGCTGGGCACGCTGGTTCTCGTCAGATCACCGAAGTTAAGCAGCGTTGAGCTCGGTCAATATTTGGATGAGTGACCGGGTGCTGTACTGGCTGGGCTGATCAGTGTCCAGGATAATAGGAACTGTGGACACTCGTGTTCTGGAACATGTAGGCACCATCGTGATATGACTGAAAAAATGTTGAAAACGACGTTAAATCCTACTCACTCACTCACCTAATAATTCAATCACAAGATGTGAAATTTCTCACCACAAAGTCGGGGGTGGGGGGTGATCAAAAGTATTAGAATAGTCTAAAATCATGCAGATAAACTATATTCCTTTGTCATTTCAGTGATTTTAGAGTGATCAAATTTATTAGAACAGCTGATTGTCATTGTCATTAAAATTTGGGATGATTGAATTTCAATAGGGTGATTGAAATAATAGGGGAATTACCATACTAAGCTTCGTCCCTTCTCCAGTGTTTAACCGCTGCATTCTTAACTAAGACATACCTTGCTAATCCTATCTGTAGATCGTTAAGTGATAGTGAGTGTAAAATGAAAACGAAACACTTTTCCAAGGTCAAAGTTGACCAGCTGGGAATGTTCAATCTTTGGACAAGAGTAGTCATGTGAGTGAGCACATACCTGCCAGACAGTTTTAATTTGCCCGATACACCGCTCCCAGATACCTTGTCCATAGGTTGCAGGGCATACAGCCACATACACATACATAGCAAATACACTCTGCAACATAGTGCAACATTTCTATAGTATTGCCACACAAAAGTTGGCAAACACACATGACCACCAAGTTGGCAACGGAATATGGAATTCCATTACAAAATATACAGCAAGATTTTCCACCGTGAAAAGCAAACCCTGGTCCCTGTAGTTATACAGACGCCAGCATTCACAGATGTTGTAGAAGTACAATGAACATATATCTGTGCTCTGCTAAGCACACGTTTCTCTGCTGTGCTATAGAAGTATGTTTCTGTGTTCTGCTATAGAAGTACACGTATGTGCTCTGCTATAAAAGTGCATGTATCCAGACACTGCCTTTTGAGGCGCGCGATGACGCGCGCGCACCATGACGCGCCTAAAATCAAAATAAGGTACGCTAAATTCCGCGCACCTCGTTAAATACCTACGCAGTTTATTTATTATGTCCGCTGTTGTCAAAATCCTCAAATAGCCGCTGCCGAGAACCGCGAACTGAAACAGGAAGTTGAAATCGAGAGACAGGAAGTTGAAACCGAGAGCCATATTCATCAGTCAATTTGATTGGCTCACAGGAAAATAGCAACCTAGCAGTGACCAATGCAGATACTCGTCTCTTCCCGCATCCCTCCATGACGGTTTTGCCCATGCGGTTTTTTCCTCCCGAACTACAGCAAATTTTGAAATTTCTCAGGTCGCGACGACGTTCTATTAATCATGGAGAAGGAATCTAAAAGAACTGTTAACATCAGTACGATAATGAAGTGAAATACTGGTGGCTTAATTCAATTCCAGTCAACCGATGACGGTAAAGTGGCCCTAGTTTTGTGCGCGATGTGCGCCAAACACAGCGACAAGCTTTATACAGACCCCCGTTTTCGTGGGCAACCGGCGACCGTAATATTTGAAATGAGTTGTACTGTTCAGTGTTAAGCCGGTGTAAAGTTGAAGTTAATAAAACTTTTCTTCAAGAAAATTGCTACTTGTTTAAATTTTCCTTACATTGATTAGCCAGAGCCCTAGCTGTCAATGGTAAAACCATTTGAAACCTCAAGATATAAGGACATTATTATTAAATTTCTCTATATATTCATCTGTACTTGGATCCCTGAACCACAAGGTGGTGGATGTTGTATGAATAGAAACGGTATTTGATTAGCCTTCACTTGGCTCGCCTTAATAATTTTAGGAGAGCTATTTAAAGCTCCTGTATGGCTCCCCTTACCAAATTCAGGTACACCATTTCTAGCTCGCCTGCCATTTTCAAAAGTCAGTGTCTGTGTATCTGTGCTCTGCTATAGAAGTACTTGTATCTGTGCTCTGCAAGAGAAGTACATGTATAGATGTGCTCTGCTAAAGAAGTACATGTATCTGTGTTCTGCTATAGGAGAAGTAGGCCTGCATGTATGTACTCCGCTAAAGGAGAAGTACATGTATTTGTGGTCTGCTACAAAAGTACATGGATCTGTGCTCTGCTATAGAAGTACATGTACCTGTGCTCTGCTAATCATGCATCTGTGCCACCCCAAATCACAGGCCTCGAAAATTGGTTCATTGACGGTAATTTTGTCTTACGTAACCTATTGTTCGGTTACGATGTTAATTTTTACGTAACCAATTGGTTTCGCAAAATGGTTACGTAATTATAACAGTGCGACAACCAGTACCGTACAACTCAACTCGGGAGTGATATAAGACTGTGCACAGCACGTGGTCAGCAACTGAACAGACAAATGGGTTAACATACGGGAATGGGATTGCACACGTAAATCGCTTCCACCATTCATGATTGGCTATTGTGACTCTGGCTGTATAATTCATTCACCATTTCCTTCTGATTCCATTAAAATCCCGATCGAAAAGTCTGAGAAGTTGAACACGCCGCCTGCAAATTTAGAGATGGCGGAATTGACAACGAGTGTTAACCGTGATCCGCGCTCCGAGATAATTCCTCCACGAGGAGCTCCTTATGCCACCTCTGCTGCTAGCTCCGTGCAGAGCTTCCCACGGAGCAACAACCTCGGAGCGAGGAGGCTTGCGGGTACCGGTAACCCTACATTAACTCGTAACTCGTTCAAGTTTGATAATGCTGTTTCCTGGCCGCTATTGGTTTATTACGCCTGCCCTGAACCGAGGATAGACAAAACAGTCTGTGCAAGCTGACAAACACACGCCTGCCACGTGGTAGTCTACAAATTCGATACAGACAGGATCGAGTTTGCGACTTGGTTTCGCTTTTAAAACATGCTGAAAGACACATGTCATGTGGTTAAAGTTTACACAGTGGACAGACAGAGAAGAGGTTGGGACTTTTGTTACCAGAACATATGTTCAAGAAGCGCATTTACGTAATCGATTTTTTGTAATCGATTCCGCACCAAATTTCGAGGCCTGAAATCACATAAATTTCTTCTGCATATCTCACACATATACCACATCCATGGATGTTTTATGATTCGTAATTCATTGTATGACTATAAAAAGTTGAATTTTCTTGTATGTACAATGTATTCAGGTTTATTGATAATATATATTGACACCTGAAGCATTTGCAGACATCCTGTTTTTGGCCAAAGATACATAAACTCAAAGTACTTGTAGCTATTTTGGTTGCAGATGAGATGTAAACATGATGGCAGTACATATACGTGTTAGTTAGTAACTACATTTAGTAACAATTGCAGCATTTCGCTGCTCAGTAAATTGCATGCCAATGTTTTGATGTCATCTTTAAAAGTTGCTTGTTCGTGGTTGCACATATATATGCTTAAATGTGGGACCATGTTCTAGCTTTTTGTGCATTTATGAAGCATTTTGTACACAGTCTGAGAGATTTAGAAATGAAAGAATGGCGGATACCAATCGACTAGAAAGATACCAGACAAGATTATGCCAGTTGTCCATGCATGTATAGCTAACATGCTATGTGGATGATGCATGATATAATATTTTTGGCCCAGGGGGCATTCTGGACACTCTGTGATGCTGTTGTTGTCTATCAGCCATTGGGGATCTATCAGAATGGGCGAGTTACTCATTGATCACATGTTAGGGTGACAGAGATAGGTCACATCCACCCTGTAGTGTCCAAGAGAACATTGAGATCACTAGCCTGGAGGCATCCAGGACAGCAGATGCGCTGCAGTGTGCCGGCCTGAAATATGGGAACTCCCAAGTATGCTCGCGAGCATATGATGCTGTGACATGATCTGGCCCAACTACTGTAATTAAACATGCAAGTACTACAGCTAATTAGTATAATTGAGGTGGAGTTTAGAAGCTGTAATTACTGTTCTCATCTGTGTGCAGCTGCCACCAGCTCATAGACTAGGGTGTGCAGTATTAAACTGTTTAAGTGAGTCTAGCAATTCCCTGCATATATGTATCAATATTAATAACCATATTTGGCAAAAAAATCCATTGAAATGTAAAGTCCATTTCCAAGTAATGCATTCATACATGTCTGTATCTTATTTTACATGTTTGTCTACAATGTGACAATGGCATCATATCTTTGTATGATTCTCATTGTAGATCACAAAAATATGTACCAACACTAAGTAATCAATACCATAACACACCATATGTACATGTACATGTATCTTTTGTACTTAAATTTGCCATATATTAATCATATCATATATCACACAAGAGATCAACTAAAAAATACCAATTTTATTCCAAAGTATCAAGAAAATCCTTCCAGTAGTTCTCAACAAATCGCAAAAACAAGAATTAGATGGAAGATTTGTAGGTTATTTTTCGACGTCATGACGTCAAGCCTGCATGTTATAACATTGGCAGATCAACGTCATGGTAGCCCCAAAATAACATGGTAGGTATTGGTGATTTTCATCAATTTCCAACAGATTTTAATGAAACATGGGGGAAAAATTAGTATTTGTTAGTTAATATACTGTGTGAAGTTTCAATGCTTTACGATAAATTGTCTCCGAAATATCGCCGAAAACGTCTCGGAATATATTATCTGGGACAGACAGTAGTGTTTCAAGTACATGTATAGGAATTACATGGAAAGTAGGCGGCTGTTTTGGGCAGGGGCCAAAAAGGGATGCCTACCACCTTCTAATGACATCCCTGATCATTCTATGACATCCCTGATCATTCTATGACATCCCTGATCATTCTATGACACAGCCATATACAGGGTCATTCTAAAAATTGCACCATGCAGGCTGATTTGATGGGCCTTGTTATGGCTATTAATGGGGCTGATTTGCTCATAGCGGGGCTGATTTAAAGTGCACCACATTATCGGCACTTAAGTTTTTACCAGGCTGATCAATAGGCCCCATGAAATTATCTCAATGTCTTGTCACAGGGCCTGGATGTATAAGCCCTCTAAATATGCAAGCCACATACATGGTTAAATATGCATCAACTTAAAATGTCATTGACCACTGGTTCTGTCTGATCTAGTCTCGCTAGTTTGGGGAACCAGCATTCTCAGTAGGTAATGCCTTCAGATTGTAAGATTGACCCATTTTCTGTTCATTCATTCAGGTGCCCAAACAACTCCCTGTCCCCAAACCGTTTCAACAATATGTAGGTTTTATCCATGCAGGGTCCATCATCAGTGGTGCACCATAAAAAAAAGCATTAACTGTTACGCTGCGGCAAGCCGTTCAAACGGCTCTCGTCTTTCTATACGAAAAATGCGACGAGCCGCAATACTGGCTTGCCTTTGCTTCTGTCAATGCGAGTACAGCGAGGTACCATTCTGGAATCGCTTTTTACCCCTCGGCCAACTTTGGCCTAGGGGTATTGTCGTCATCATGTACGGCTGTCCGTACGTCCGTCCGTCCGTTACCACGATATCTACAGAACCGTTTCATACATGGTAACCAAACTTGTTACATCTATTTATCTTCACGTAAATCAGAAGCCTATCGAAAATGAGTCCTCTCGGACAATATTTTGCAGAGTTATGCCCCTTTTTACAAATAAAAATCCATTTATTATTTGTTATTGTGATAATTTCAGAACTGTTCCATATACAACATCCTAACGTGATACAGTTGTTTCTCTTGACCTGAACTAGATGCCTATCGAAAATGAGTCGTGTCAGAAAGTATTTTGCAGAGTTATGCCCCTTGTCTAACAAAATCCACTAATTCCTATGTTAAGTTTGCATATTATTTCTATATCATGTTAGTATACTATCACATTTATTTATTGATTGGATGACTGATTTATTGATTTATTCTCTTAGACAATGCAAAGAATGCTTGCAAATCTGTTTTGAAAATGACATACATGTGCCATTTAGTATACATGTACTGTATTTATCTAGCCATGTGTACTGCTGTTTCGGTGAGACATCGATACAGCTCTGTCAATTTATTTCAGAAACAAATTAATTTAAGGGGAGGAAAACTTTTCTTTTTTTTTCAAAGAAAGTACACTTACAATACCAGGCAGTCTTTGCCATAAGGAAAATATGGGCGAGCTGCAAATCAGTCCCCTAAAGTGCTCTGGGCGAGCTGTTAGCTCTTCGGGAATCACTCTCCTGAAATCCAACAGGGGGAGCTATCGCTCTGCTTAGGTGAGTGAAACTATACATATGAGAAATAAAAGATGAAACCTGAAAGTTGAATTGTTCTGTTTTTATTCTCACTTTAAACAGCAATGTACAACATTTATGTGAACATGTTGCTACAAACCCGACACCTTATCTACAGTTCTGGCAAGTGTTCTCTACAAACAAACTGATCTCAGTATACACCATTAAACTGTCAGACTGACCAGTTTTTCACTTATCAGATTTCAACAGGTATCAAATGTCACCAAAATTCCAAAATGTGAACTTGAATTTTATTGAGAAAAAGATTGAACCCATGGACAACCTGAACATTGCCATACCACATAATTATCTCTGCCCACTGACATTCATTAATGAGGAGTTAATTTCCATAAATATCTTACTCAGTATGGAACATTCATTTTATTTGATGATGTATATTCCAATTTTCTAATAAGAAATAAATTGATAATTTGAAGAGCCCACATTTTCCTTTTGTTCATTCTGTAGTAAAGTAGATGAAGCAACATTGTCAGCCAGAAGGAAAAACATTTGAGTGAATGGAGTTCAAGAAATGTTGTTGTTGTTGCAAAATAAAATAAAGTAACACAGACTGATAAAACTTACTTCATCACGACTATTTTATACGCTATTAATTTTTTTTAATCATAAAACATTTTAGGAAATATATTCTGGCGAAATAAATTAAACATTTCAACTGCTTTTTCAAATCGCAAGTTTAGTCGGATGCTTCCAAGTTCAATCCAAGGGGGAGATTACTACTAACATGAGTGGAGCTGTTTTCTCAATACCCGCGAAGACGTCAACCTCATGCTGTACCAGCTGGACGTGGTAAGGAGAATTCCATGGTAAACCACCAAACGACTTGCGAGATATTTACTTGTCTTAGACGTTGTGTAAATTGACATTGTAATACATTCTGAGATATCACATATTAATTTATACATTAAACAGTAACAATAGCGCAAAATTTATAGCAAAATAGATCGTTTTTCGCCAGCAATCAACCTCAACAAACGCTATCAAAACCGTGCCGCCATTTTAAACGGGAGACGCCATCTGGTGGCATGACCTCGTTACACCTGGTTACGTTGAACAACAAGACGTCTTGCTCTTCGCGGGACGTACAAGTCTAAATAAATTCGGGATTACGACATGAGCCAGTGCAATTTCTATTCATTCATCAGTCAGAACAATGACACGAACATTTCGTTATTTTGGATAATAGTTTGGGCGAGCGAGAGATCGGTCGCCTGAGAAGGCTTGGGCGTGTGTGGGCGCGAGCGAGAGCGATCGCTCGCCTTTCCCGGCATTGACTGCCAGGGGTAAATATTTCTTCCCACAAGCCAATCAATTGGTAGAGACACCCTTACATTATAATAGCTGGGGTTCAGAGCCGAGGGGTTTCGATAGCGCAGCTTCATGTTTCAAATTTACCAAGCATGAAACTCGATAAAAACCATACATATATTGTTAGCTAAGCCTGATTTGATTTCTTGGATGTAAACTTGATATTCTGTCTCAGAATAACGAAGTCGGGAGGAAGAAATAAAAATGAAAAATAAAAAAACACCAACGGAGATTTCCATAAAACGTTGTCGAGAAGCCGCCCAGAAAATATAAAATACTCACAGAAAACCCCTTCAAAATATATGATTCTTTGGTATAGTTGAAGTACAGAAGCTCAGTTTATATTTCCAAAGTGCGGGTTTCGATGGAATCCGCTAAACAAACTTTATTTTCAAATTTCTGTCGAGCTTCTGCGCCACGTAATTTCGTCGCGATGAGATAAAATGGCGTTTCCCTCAGATCAGCTTGACCCAGTTGAAGGGCTCTGGCCAATGAGCGCTTCGATGTAGGTCACGTTACCACGCTTGTCCAATCAAGGTAACCGATATAGGATCGGCTGTTACCGTTACTAGAGAAACGGGAAAACACCCCCTTGCAGTTTTTCGATGTTATCGTCTGTTTGATTGGCCATCGGTCGAAATCACGCCTTCAATCAGAATCTACAAGGAATTCCCTTTCCAATGAGACGTCATACGCCCGAAATGGCGGACGAAAAGTCGGAAAAGACCAGGGAGAAAGGCAGCTGAAAAACCAAGATTTTCCGCTGTAATTCGCCATTTTCGACCGCAATTCTACCAAAATACTGTAGTCTCTTCAAATAAATTTTATTTACGCTGACAACATCGTCGATTTTGCTATAAAATGCGGTCGAATAGCATTGACTAAACAAGTTGGGATACATTGATATGTTAGCAGTGCTTCGGATTTAAGAAGCGCGAGAGCGAAAGCGCTCAATCGCGCGCCTCAATCCAAATTTAGAGGCTCTTTTTTTCGCGCTTCTTGAATTTATCGTATGGAATAATCTTTATTTACCTCTAATAACTTTCCATGGAAACGCAAGACGTTTCGATCACGAAAATCCGGAAGTGTGCGAGCTCTTCTGGCAAAGGAGTTGAACTTGGTTCGGATTTAACGGAGGACCGAAACGTCCTCGCTTATAATTGGTTAAATTTCTACAGCTGACCAATCACAGCGGCGGATACAGCTGTGTGTGCATGTGTCGACGGACATATTGTTGTTGGCGCGCTCGTCTGATTTTGGGATTTGTTTGATCGATTGTCGCCGCGAATAAGCGAAATGGCTACAAAACTTCCACCAACAGTTTGACTAGAAACATTTAAAAGGCGGAACACTGGTGGTGTTCTATCGTATACGGCCGAAAACGGCATGGTAACGTAACAGAAGTTTGGCGCAAACTGCGCAAAACATTGACAAAATCCTCAAAGATCGCAGAATCCGAGGAAAAGCACAGAAAGAAATAAAGGGATAACAATGAAACACACCACGGGTAACTGGTTTCGCTTACGTTTATTATCAACATTTCATACATGATTGTCAGATAATATTGATGTCGCATTTCATAATGTTAAGAAGTTCGAAAATAATACTAATACTTTTCTTGCAAGAAGAATCATAAAATGGGAATTAGCTCTTCTAAAAGTTTTTAGAAGGTTTTTTTTAGAGGAGTGATCGCTCTTCTTGACAAAATTAGAAGAGCGATTTTCAGCTCTTCTGGATTTTTCAAATCCGAAGCACTGTGTTAGGCCAGTCACCAGCAAACGAAATTAAATAATATTTTTGTTCATGAAATCCGGATTTAAAAAAAAAAAGTCAGCATTTCTCCTCGTACATCATACAAAGAACTTAGCAGCATAACAGTTAAAACTGTATCTGGTGGTTAAATTTTATTGGTGCTCAGGAATACCCAATGTTGAGTGTTTGCACAGTACCACAATTTTCATGCTAGCAGGTCTTCAATGAGCATGTTGGGCAAATATATTTGATGGGATATTATGCTCAGAATGGCCTGGGATCACTTTTGCGGTAGCTTGATGTCCGAGGTTTGCAGGTGCATTGTACAGTTAATCGATATCATTGTTTCACTTGACTGTGACCATGCCAATTATTGACAATATCCAAGCTCATTTTGATACTCGTTAAGGGTAGGGGCAGCCTAATCTGCAAGCCTAAAACAATCTGCAAATCTCCCTAAAACCCAACCATAACTGGAAATGTAACCTATCCAATTCAAAATTCACATAACTGGGGCCATCCACAATATTATTTGTGCTCGCAGTAACGAACTTGAATAAAGTTGGGTGGGTACATGTAGGTAGGTTCCAATTTTGTTTTCTTGTAATTCTTGAAATTATAGATATAAATTTTAACAAAATTATGTTTAAAAGCATTAAAAAAAAAATAATAAAAAAATAATTGGCCACCCCAAATCATAATCAAGAAATACATGGGTAAACATTCCAACCGATTTGACAGGTACATGGGGTATCGGTTTCTGGCATATTTAATAGATTTACACTTTTCCAACCAATGAAAGTTGCTAGTCCATCTACATAATCTGCTCAGTCCTTGGGCATGTACTCGATGTGGTGGTTTCAAATGTGGACAGGCAATGGAAATGGAAACTTTAACATTGGAGAGATATATTCCTATGAAGTAGGCTCTCATTTGCAAGTTGTCCGGTAATGAGTGAGCGAGTCAGTCAGTCAGTCCATCCGAATCCTTTCGTCGACAAAATAAGGAGAACCGTTGACATTAGAACGTTGAATTTTGGAACCTAATGAACATGCATTAGGGGACCAGTGCTTCAGATTTGAAAAATCCAGAAGAGCTAAAAATCGCTCTTCTACTTTTGTCAAGAAGAGAGATCACTCCTCTAAAAAAAACCCTTCTAAAAACTGTTAGAAGAGCTATTTACGAGAATGGGGATGTAACTAGTAACTCCCATTTTATGATTCTTCTTGCAAGAAAATTATTAGTATTATTTTCAAACTTCTTAACATTATGAAATGCGACATCAATATTATCTGACAATCATGTATGAAATGTTGATAATAAATGTAAGCGAAACCAGTTATCCCTGATGTGTTTCATTGTTATTACTTTATTTCTTTCTGTGCCTTTCCTCGGATTCTGCGATCTTTGAGAATTTTGTCAATGTTTTGCGCAGTTTGCACGAAACTTCTGTTACGGTGCCATGCCGTTTTCGGCCGTATACGATAGAACACCACCAGTGTTCCACCTTTTAAATGTTTCTAGTCTAACTGTTGGTGGAAGTTTTGTAGCCATTTTGCTTATTCACGGCCACAAACGATCAAACAAATCCCAAAATCAGACGAACGCGCGAACAACAATATGTCGGTAGACACATCCACACACAGAATGCAACTGTATCCGCGACTGTGATTGGTCAGTATTACACAGCTGTAGAAATTTAACCAATTATAAGCGAGGACATTCGGTGGCGACCAAGTTTAACTCCTTTGCCAGAAGAGCTCGCACACTTCCGGATTTTCGTGAACGAAACGTCTTGCATTTTCGTGGAAAGTTATTAGAGGTAAATAAAGATTATTCCATACGATAAATTCAAGAAGTGCGAAAAAAAGAGCCTCTAAATTTTGATTCAGGCGCGCGATTGAGCGCTTTCGCTCTCGCACTTCTTAAATCCGAAGCACTGGGGGACTGTTACCAGTAACTTCTGAGCTGACCTACTTTTGATGAAAATTTGACCTACTTAGATGACCTTTTACATTACGCTTGGCCAACTCATCTAAGTGACCAAAAACAGTACTCTTGGACCCCCAAGTCATCTTCCTCACCCCACTTCGTAGGTCCTGTGACGTTAGTCACACTATCGTAAACAACATTTGCAATTTAAGAAAGTAGACTGTCCAAAAAGGTTTTTTTTGAACAGGCAGGTTTTATATCCTGGCTTACAACCTGCAAGTACATGTACAGGGTTCTCCATTTCTTTGGGAACACCTGTACAATCATATCCAAACAGGTGTATGTGGTTATTAACTGCCGAGCGCAGCGAGGCATTTAAAAAGTAGGCCGGGGGCCTGCCTAGGCCCCCAGCCGCCAGAAACCCCAGATGCTCTGTGGTGCAATCTGAGCCATTTTGGGGCATTTTGGGATGAAAATTCTAAGTTCCTAGCACAGGGTATTTTTATACAGCATTCAGCAATTAAGCTACCCCATCCCAGTCACCCCCCATTTAGCCCATGAAGCCAGATTCCTATCAAGCTTACATAACAATATCAAACAGGTGGATTAAGAAAAATCAACACTAAGTAAGAACTTGGTAGATTTTGAAGTGGAAGCTCAACAAATAGGCTTTTGCTGTGTGAAGAAATTTGACCTGGCCTAAACTGTTCTGAAATCTGAACTGAACATCATGCCAAATCTACATAAAATCTTTTTTTTGGGGGGGGGGGGTATCTTTATGCTCAAAATTGTATCGGGATAATTGCCAAAATAGGTTCATTTAAAGTTTATTTCCGTGTTGACAATTAATTGTCACTTAATATGCCATCATTGGCTTTAACGGGTGAATTTGACGATCCCGTTGTCGTTTGACGTTGTTGTAACTGGCACTGCATCAAATTGTTCGACAGTCACATTTTGAGTCGCTGTCATTAATATTCGGCGGCACTGTACTGACAGCATCGCCATCCCCGTCAAAAGATCATCTTTTATTTCGTTTAAAGGCTTCGCTCAAACTCAGTTGTCGACGTTTCATTTAGAAAATTCCCCCTCAACCCCGTACAGTCATTCTGTCGACGACTGAAACCGGAAGCCGCGTCCCAATGTACGACGCTTCTGATTGGTTCATCTATTGTATTCAACCAATCAACAGGATTATAACATCGCAAAACCGGAAACAGGCCATGTTATGCAGTGTATAGATTCCGTTACCGTAAGGTTAGAAGAAGTTTGACTTTTTCCTTTTATGATCTTTTTTTCTCATATTCTACCCCAAGCACGACGAAAATTAAATGCACGAAGTCGGATTACATTACATATTGCTTGCATTACAACCAAATTGAACTACATGTATTAGCTTTATTTTTTTTCCGAGATATGTCAAAACACCCGGCGGCACTACCTCTGACAGGTGTACGTATACCGCCGGTCGCCAGCTCTTATGGAGAACCCTGCATGTACTTGTACTTTGGAACCCTTATAAACTGGTGGGGACAAGGCCCCTGTAACTGTTTAGCTCCCCATAGCTGCCCTGCTCTGTCTGGCTGTCTGACTGGTAGCCTGCTCTAGTATTTGGGGACTATTAAATGACTGACTTGGGAGTCTACACAACCTGTAACTGGACACCCCTTGTAGCTGGTGGTAATTTGGAGATATATTCAGTGATAACAGCCACCCACACAAGGAGCTGGTTAGGCTTGGTTTACAGAATGATCTGGTAACCTGACTCCCAGGGTCATCATTCAGTGTTAACAGGGTGACAGGCTAACTGACGGACAGTCCCACTGATGAATGACTCTACTGGGCCACTGATTCCACATCAGTTCAGCTTTATCAGCTGTAGGTTACACAAACATCCATTGGGTAGTTGATGATAAAAATTCTTCCCTTTTTATGACCAGATTTCTGTCTTTCTGCTAGAGTCAAATTGGAATTTGCAGAGCAAAACATGGGGGGAAAAACCCCCTTCAAATGCTTCATGGATAATGGAATAGGGACAAAATTCCTAGTTTGACAGAGAAAGATCTCTGGGTAATCTTAAAATGTAAACCAATGGATAATATGCTGCACTGGTACAGCAGGAAACTCTGGGTTATGTGATTAAGAAGAATAAGGAGTACTGGTTCTAATTCTACTGATCATGGGTGAATACAATTGATAGTACAATGAAATGCCCAGTCCAACCAAACCAAACCATTGGATGAAAGAAGTACCTGGTAATTGTCATGTCAGGGGGTCCATAGTGTGTCAGGCAGTTTAATGCTAACATCTTCCTGGTTCTTGTCAGATTACTGAAGTTAAGCAATGTTGAGCTGGGTCTATACTTGGATGGGTGACCGGGTGCTGTACTATCAGATTAGACACACTGGTTCTCATCAGATCACCGAAGTTGAGCAACGTTGAGCTTAGTCAATACTTGGACGGGTGACCGGGTGCTGTACTGGCTGGGCTGATCAGTGTCCAGGATAATAGAAACTGTGGACATTCTCGTGTTCTAGCACATGTAGGTCAGGGCTCGAATTTGGGTAAAAAAATTACATGCACAGTGTGCACCTAAATTTTTCATGTACATGCACAGCAATTTGCCTACATGCACCAAAAAAAACAAAAAAATCCTACGCAAATTTGTCCTGAAATGAGTTGGGCTCTTCTAATGCCAGGCATCAGTGTTATATACAGGGTCTCACAACGTCCTTTAAAAGAACTCCTCTAATAATTCAAATGCATCAATATTTGGAAAAAACAAACGTTTTGCCACTAAGTCAAATATTTTGATGAATCTTAATGGTGTTGATACGTATCACTCCAGGGAGTAATCCAGAGATTTTTTGGGGACGCCGGTGGGGGAGGGTCCAAAAAAAAAGCGAAAAAAAAAAATGGAATTTGACATCATCCCTGGATCAGTGTAGAGTACTATATTGAGGATTCTTGAAAATCACATCAACAACAATAAAGCCAAATGGCAAACTTCATGTATTAATACTGTTTTGTGTTCATCCTTTGTGGAAATTTCATTACCTATATGTCAATCCGTCTTTCTCTCATGTCCCTAATTATTTTCATTTTCGTCACTGTGCTGTTGT
Source organism: Hanleya hanleyi (assembly GCA_036873755.1). Classification (NCBI taxonomy): domain Eukaryota; kingdom Metazoa; phylum Mollusca; class Polyplacophora; order Lepidopleurida; family Hanleyidae; genus Hanleya; species Hanleya hanleyi. The sequence continues at coordinate 60,456 of JAVTVY010016270.1, forward strand.
TGTACATTGTTAGGCCTAGGTGTTTCAATTTCCTGAGAATGTTCTGATTGTTCCTGGTCAGAAGTGTCCCGTTCGTCAGTTTCATTTTCGTGTATATCCTCTCAGATTTGTTCGTCCACCGAAGCACCAGTTTCCGTGTCTCCGCCACGTGCACGTTTTATAAAATGCAAAAGAGTTCGCTGATCAGTAGGTTTATCGTCTACACATTTTCGTTGACCAGTAGGTAGCAGCCTTTTTATTATGGCTGAGACCAGACGTTCTTGGACGACCCATTTGATCAAATCGTGTAAACCGTGCTCTTTTAAATTATACAACGACGGCAACTTTTGACGATCGGTAGGCGCGCGTAAAATTGTCAGACTCGAAGCGGAACCGGACTGGGGTACACTACCCTCGTCAATAATAAAACAGTGAAAGCTGTTCACTATTTAAACTTCAACCTTGAGAATGTATTTAATATACAAAACTAAACTGTGGTCGATGAGAAATAAACGTTGTTTTTGTAAAAATCCGATGTGTCCTGTCCGTTTTTACTGTAAAATTCAAGTCGGAGTTTTTCCATGTTCTGCTGAATTGTAGTGGCGCGTAGGCTCTAACACAGTGCTAGGATGTTTGATTTACCGCGAGGTTAGTTTGGATTTTTATTATTTTTTTTTTTTTCGTTTTCATTTGGGCGCGAGAGTTTGGGCGCCCATACCGGTATACCGGTAGCAAAACCTTCCTGGATTACTCCCTGCACTCTTGAGGACGGCATATGTACTAAACACCCAAACCATTTCTTCTTACTATTTTTTTGTTGCTTTTTCAAATCGACAAATTTACAAAAAATCGAAAGCTGTTGTTGTTGCGGGATTCGTGCGTGTTTCTGCAACATCATCTGGACTCTTCTACGGATTCAACTGCAGCCTGACTCTCACTTCCCACTTCCTCAGCAGGGTCAGTGTTTTACTCTGTTTATTTGCCAACCGGTTGCAGAAAAAAGATTGAATGTTGCTCTCTGATGTTCACATCGTTTTGTACAGTTTGCATTTGTCACACACGAGGTGAAAGGTTAAGCGGACTAAGAAATATTGCGGAGCGCCTACTGCGGGAGATGCCCGAGATAAAAATACCCATGGGGGTAATTCAATGCACATATAGCTTGGACATTTTCTAGCAAAATTTTCAAGACAATTGGCAGTCCGCCGTAAGTTATAGTCATCATGATCGATGACCAGTCCATTTTTCAACACTTTGTTTGCAAATGCAGCTACATGCACGCTGTGCACCTGACGATCTAAACTTACGTGCACCGTGGAAAAAATACATGCATTTGTGCATGTGTGCAATGCTAATTTCGAGCCTTGTAGGTACTGTCGTGATATGACTGAAAATGTTGAAAATGACATTAAATCTTACTTACTCACTCACCCCTAACTTTCATATGCTGGAGATTGTGTTGTCCATGTCACGTGTGCAATACATGTAACATGTTGAACCAGTCGCATGCGGCTCCCGGGATTGACCTGGGGTGTCGTCGTGCACACTCCAGGTCATGGTAAGAATAGGCCTCGGTCCCTCGGAGGGCTTGTCGTAACAGACGATCAACTGGGGCACCTGTTTGGTTTCCAGATGTGAAAAGGGATAGGAACTAAACGTCATTATGACTGAAACATTGTTGAAAGCGATGTTAAGTCATATTCAGTCACTCACCCATGTTGAACCATGGTGTTACATGTAGCCAGAGAATCTTAAATTTGGACAGGCAAAAATTGTAAATTTGACATGGGAGAGATTGGGAAAATGGGGAATTACACTGTCCATATGTCAAAACCTGATTTTTGGTAAGGCAGATTTTATATCCTGTGCTGGACATTGTCATGCTATATTGCAGAACTTGGACACTGATTTTGGGCACCCTTCAAATCCCTCTGATTTGGACAGAATTCAAGGCTCCCCATGGTCGGGGTAGGAAATAAGGGTTACATATGGTAACCTGCACAGTTTAGCAAGGAATTTGTGGGGGTACTGTAACTGGACAGGTTATTGGCAATGTTGTTGCAGTTGACAATTGGACATCACAGTTATGTTCATTAGGACTTTAAGACAGGTTACTAGTTTTCTGGAAGTGATCACCTATTGGCAACCTAAGGACAATTTACCATTTGTTTCCTGTCAAACTCTATACCCTATTTTCTCTTGGAAAGGATTTTATTATCAATACAATTTACATGTCTGTAGACCAATCTGTGCATGTACCTGTACTATTTAAGGGTGTTGGCAAAACTTGTACTGTATGTGTTGTGTGCATAGACACCATGGAGATGATGGTAAACAAGACTACTACTGTCAGTGTAGGCCAGATTTCTCCAGTAACCCAATAGGATACATTCAGAGGATCAGACATTCTTCAAACAAGACAGCACAGTCTGGGGAAGGGAAGTCTATCTGTTTTCTCTTCTGTCTAACCACAACTGGGTTATCTATGTAATGCAGCCTTACAAGAAGACAAACAGCAGTCTGCTTGTAACATGTACTGCTCTCAGCCCTCATTGAAAACCATAAATCAGAAGGAGTTATGACTGAGTATAGTAGAGCATACATGTGCCACACCATGTGTCTGGTTGGTGGTTATCACCAGTTGGAAGTGGAATATGTACAGCTGTGGTTGGGTAGAAACAGCTGGTTTAAGGGTATGGTGATGATGGCTACAACATGTAGTACCGACCCCACAATCTAGAATAGATCAAGTCAAGGTTTCATGTTAATAGTCACATCTGAACCTTCACTCTTCATCCCTTCACCTTTACAGGGCTAGATTGGCTTCTGCTGAACCACACACAGTTAATCTAATATAGAATACGTAAGATTGCTAAACT
>JAVTVY010016271.1:0-60882 GCA_036873755.1 Hanleya hanleyi
GCTGTTCATTCTGGTACAAAGTTGGCCAAATATTGCTGCTTCACTTTCGTGTTCAGGTCTTCGAGTCAGATCAAGTAGCAAGGATCCAATAGAATAAACATCTCATGGAATTTCAAAATCTCATGCATGATTTAAATCCTACATGGCAAATTATTGACCCCCATATGGTCGACCCTTCCATCCGTATAGGACTCAATGTCAACCCTGTATAACTGAATTCTAATATCCGGTTTCAACTTTGGGATTTTTATGGAACAGAATATCTGCAAAGAGTTTCTACGGGAAATCTGTGATGGATGTATGAATCATAAAGAGCAGACACCCTGATGAAGTTTGACGGGGGATACACATGTCACGATTTCGTGAATATTCTACTGGCAATGAGGGCAAAACTTGTGAAGGGCGAGAAGCTTTCTGGTTTGACTGGCGTTTATTCACAAAATTGGGGAATGCGAAACTTTCAAGCAGTTCGAGTGTTTCAAAGATATGTTCATACAAATCAAAATTGGATTGTGTATACAGAATGCAAAGGACGCATACAGATGAGGTAGTTCAAAGAATCAACTGGAATACGTCCATCGATAACTGATAGATGAATTATATTATGGCAGAGTCTGATTCATTGATCCAGAAATTGTAGGCGTAGCCACTGATACAAAGTACCTGACTCATTTAGATAAATGTGATATTGACAAGAATAGGTTGAAAATGGTGGCAATCTTGAAATCCAAAATAGCTGCCATTAAAGCATACCTGTTACGCCACCATCTGAAGATTTACTCCTACAAATGTGGGTATAGCCACTGGAATAAAGTTCATAATGGGCTAAGGTCAGGCTATATTGATAAAAATGAGTTTCAAATGGAGACCATCTTGAAATACAAGATGGCCGATGTCACGAGAAGTTTATGGGGCCCCATATGAAGCCTTGTCCCTGAAAATGTGGATGTAGCCACCGAAATAAAATTTTGTTATGATTATATTGACAAAAATAGGTTGCAGATGGCGGCCATCTCGAAATCTAAGATGGCCTTCATTCAAGTAAGTCTATAGTGCCACCATCTGATACCTTGGTCCTGTAAATGTCGATGTGATCACTGGAATAATGTTCGTAACTCGGTTAGGTAACGAAATATCGTCTAAAATAGGTATCAGATGGCGATCATTTTGAAATCCTGTTCGATAAAAAAAGTGGTAACATCAAAATTCGTGATCTACGCTACTTTTAGAGTTAATTTAGCCAAACGCCCAGAAATGTACACAAGCCTGTGGATTATAACCATGATAACATAGATCGTATGCAATATGTACATGCTCAGGTGTGATTTATAATGGAAGACCCGTCAACTCATATCATGATGTTTATTACCACAATTATCTCCCGGAAATATTTTTTAAATGGTTTATTAACGAAGCCTGCTTTTCTGCTAGGAAAAGTGGGTAAAAGCTATTTCATTTCACATCAGATCATTATTTACTAATTTTTCATTCAGTTCTTGCGAGGAAAACTTAAAAATAAAAAAATCGGAGAATCTGACAAAAAAATCGTCCAAAATGCCTTTTTTTAAATGACGTCACTGTGACTATAGCGACCATGTTGTTTTTTTTTTACATTTTCTTCTAGAGCTTGACTCATGGGTATAGTGTGGTAAGTTTCAGCCATTGTAAAAAAAATATTTAGGGTGCCCCCCTCCCCCCCACACCCCCAGGCCTGGACAAGTCTCAAATAGGTCCAGATACGGTTAGAACATGTTGTATTATCACCAATGTGTTGTCTGATTGCACTGTCAAAATTATCTTGCCGCTGCAAACCAAGTTTGGGTCGAGGGTTATTCAACCCGAGAGTATTTGGTAAAAATGATGGGCTACTCATTCCGGCCCAAATTTATTGTGTCAAATGTCATTCCGACCGAATAATTCTGGTCAATTTAATATATAACTCCTCGACACCCCATGGGGAGTGCTCCACTTTCCGTTAGGCTCGGCATAGTGCTGAATATAGTGTCGGGGACCCTACACAAATACCTAACGTTTTTCAAGGTATCATCAACCGCTGGTATTATGTACGGACCCATGCCCACAATGGCAACGTGGCATGCAGCCTTCGGTGCCCGCACTGCTACTAGTGTTCTGAGATTCCCCTTCTCTCGCTGAATAGGCTATGTATCGCTACGCGTGGGGAGTCCCCTTCTCTCGCTGTATGTATTGCTATGCATATAACCTTGAAGAGCCTGGGCAGTCAGTACATCCGAAACTGCCCTTTCTCTACTACACCCAAGTACGCATGCGCGTATCACCACCAGTCTGACTCTACCCGATAAAAGCTTTAATACAATACCACCCATGTCTCATTTGGACCATCTCTGCCCCAAAACGTCCATTCAAATGCCCTTCTTCTACAACTGCCCAACTGTGCATGCGCAGATTGAGCATGCACAATACAAACCAACCCAAACGGACTCTAACCTACGAGCGCTTCAATATGATACCCTTAAGCGGGCCACGGATGGTCCCCCTCGACCCCATAACGTCCACCTTTGTTCGACTGTGCATGCGCAGATGGACACCGAAAGTCACGTGGAAGGATGCGGCGTCATCCTCGGAAGTGACCTTCGACCCGGAGGTCACGTGTCCGGAAGTGATGACGTCACGGCCGCGTGACGCCGCACCCTCACAAAACCCTCAATCATACTACAGAATTTCCGGTCTTCCTACTACTCGTGTGATTTTTTTTTATATTTGCTGGTCATTTGTAAAAGTAACTGCCTCGCCTTTCTAAATGCCAACGGCAGGAAGTAACATTTGGTCTCGTGTAATTACATGGAGACATCCAGTGATTAGATTCCGTGACATAAAAACATACAGGTCCGCTTGGTATTTGTAATTTGGTCATCAATTAGCAGCACATAATTAGTTCCATAAATTCAAGCAAAAATTGTGGTATTTCTCCCATCGCTAGACAAGCTGGTTGATGAGAATGGTCACCTGATGGCCTTTTAGCGAAGTTCAGATTGATTCGTCCTGCCGACTGGGGACAAAACTGATCATACCGATAACAATATTGCCCAACACGAACTCTCTCTAAAGCCAATCGTTCAAAAGAATTACCGCAGTCAGGGAATATTGGAAAAGGAGCAGTTGGGTGGACGTTTTGGGGTAGCTAACTATTATTCATTTAATTCTCTTCAGACTCCGCAGTCAATTGATCCACCATCTATCCGAAGACGTTTACAGTCGACGTCATGGCTTATACTAGCTCTGAGTGTGGGCAAACCTCTCCCAGACACTATTGTATCATAAGGTACCAAAAGACTTGGCATGGTATGAAGGTCATAAAAATACTGAAGCACAAAGATTCGAAGCTGAGAGTCCATCCGCTGATCCCAAGCACTGAGCCCCTATGAAAACCAAGCGTCATCTAGAAGAGAATATGGGGTTATCACCCACGGAGGATCTGGACAAATCGATCAAACCACGAAAATGGCAGCTCTATATAACATGTTACCGTTACATTATCTTGGACTGACGCTTAGGAATGGATTAGAGAAAACAATGCGACCGACAAAGCATCTAACGTAGAAATGCGACCATGGTCAAAGATTAACGCAACACACGGGCAGTTTCTCAAAAGGAAGCTACTGATAAAACAAGAGCAAACATGGCCGAAAATTGAACTTTCTCAAATGCAATAAATTAAACATGTATATTAAATTCAAATTGCATCAGATTTTGTTTTTTTTATCTTCTATGATAGCTGATTGTACATTATCTCAAACCACACGAACCAACGATAATTATAAGTACCAAATTTCGGTACAACAGACTGCTGCTCAGGGTAACAGTAACCATAGTGACTTATAATAATGTCAGATAGATTCATGTATATCTTAACCCCTGATGCAAACCAAGAAACATGAGTGAAATTGTTCATGCGGCAATATGTTCATGTTGGGGATAACTATATAACTGATTTGTGCTGAATGTGTTCACGTATTAATCAATAATGATAATTTGCTGAGTTGGTCCTCTCAATACTGCCTAATAATTCAGCACATACATAGAAATATAGGATATACGTTTTAACCCTATCTGGAATGGGCTTTATGGGACCTGTCCAGCTTTGGGGAGGGGGCCATTTCGCCTCCCACCCTCTAATTATTTTCTTACCTCTTGAGCTAGGGGGCTGAAACTTACCACAAAAACACTATACCCTTGGATCAAGCTCTACTAAAAAATGTAAAAAAAAAATCAAAGATGGCCGCTTTGATGACGTCACGTTGTCTTCATTTTCAAAAACGGCATTTTTGGTATATTTTTCGGTCAGATTTTTCTAATTTTTTATTTATGCAATTTCCCCGCAAAAGCAGCGCGATAAATACGCGGGCAATTTCTCAAAAGGAAGCTACTGATTGGACAAGAGCAAACATGACCGAAAATTGAACTTTCTCAAATGACGGCCTCTGATTGGACAAGAGCAAAGATGGTCGAATATTGAACTTTTTCAAGTCGAGGCTCCAGATTGGAGGAGAACAGCCGACAATGCGTCTGATACACACGATATGTAAACTGTAAACATACCCAAAGCGGCTCCCACAGCGTGGGTGTGTTGTGGAGGATGGCATAATAAAATGTGGAATACGAAATATATAGATTTGTTGTTGCTGTTATCTCACTGGATTAGTCAGAAGAAGGGACTATTATAAATATGATATAATAAGGGAAAATAACTGTTGTATATATATTACCGGTCACGTGACCGGAAGTGACCTTTGACCCTTGCCAACATTTTGTCCTCTTAATCGGGAGGATGCGTTACGGCGCAACGAACGAACACTCCACGTGAGAGCAACGAAGGGATGCAAGAAGTGTGGTCAACTCTTCAAACGGTCCAGTCAGTTAAGGCAACACCGACGTTTAATTCATGGATCGTCATCACGGCTTGGGCGAAAATTTCCCGCTGAAGAGGAGCCCAGGAATGTTAGCTCCATTTTCAGGAAGACCCAGTGGATGTCCCCGGCGATTTCTTGGCTGACGAACATCTAGTAAGTAAGTGAAATCTACCGGCGCCACTGATCTTCGACCCGACGATGTTTCCATCGTTAACGCCCGCTGCTAAACATCTACAATTTCCGGTTCATCCACCTGGTTCAGTTCTCCAACTACGTGAAAACCATCTTCAATGACCAAACTACTGCCTTCAAGTTAAATCTGGCCTTTGGCTATTTCCTGCGGCATAATGAGACAGAGCAATTTCGATACTTTTACCCGAGCAATAGCATCCGGGTATTTGCCCAGCCCTTCACCATCACCAACCGTGCATCACCCCATCGGCCGAATGTATTCACCCATCACATGCAATTATGGATAACGTAACATGTCGTATATTCTCTATATTTTTACAAGCTGCTCGTTAAAGTCAGCTCTGTAAACACGTAACCAAATGTTACGGTGCCTGAAATAAAAGAGCATACTAGAATTGTAAACATACCCATAGTGGCTCCCCCAGCTCGGGTGTGTTATGATGCAGGGGATCATAAAATATGTAATACGTACGCAATATGCTTGTTGTTGATGTCTCTTGTTTGTGTTTACATTGAATGTGTCTGAGCATATAATCGTGATGACAGAAGGACTTTTGACATAGCGTACACGTACTCGATATGCTGCCCGGTCAGGCTCACACACACCCACACACACATACACTTCCTGTATCCGGTATCCTAGAGGGGAGGTTACCTGGTTACCTCTACCAGGTAACCACACCACAACATGGCCTGTTTCTCTACTACTCGCACATGCGCACCTCCCAAATTGCCTTTTCTCTACTACTGTCCGACTGCGCATGCGCAGAACAATGTGACTTCCTATAAAAAAAGACCCCAGTCGGAGTCTACCCCACGAGCGCTTCAATATGACACTTCACACGACTCATTTGGACCACGGACGGTCCCGATCGACCCCAAAACGTCCACCCAAATGATCTTTTACCATTATTCCCTGACAGCTCATGCCCAGGCTGACAGTACTTTCAATACAAACCATTCCAATCGGACTCTTCCCCCAAGAGCACTTCAATATGACACCCATCATGACCCATTTGGACCACGGATGGTCCACCTCGACGGTAGATACTTCATGCAAGAATCTATTGTCCGAGTCTTTGTGCAGCTGAAAAGGCTCAAATCTAGACATATTGTTGTCCCCAGATAACAGGGGGAGGGGGTGTCCCCCAGAGGCAAAGACATGTCTCAAAAAAGCCCAGGCCAGATAGGGTTAAACATGTCTTGTATATCCATGTTTCAATCTGAAACATGTTACAACAACTCCCATCCAACCACAATTTTCACACTTGTGAAAACGTCTAAACAAAGGTCTAAACCCAAGGACGACTTCGTCCCAAGTTTTGTGACATGTCGAGCCTGGCACTGAACATGTCCCAAACGTTGAGATGTGTTGAAAATATCTACCAGATAGATATCCCGTGAAAGATACTGAAATAAATTAAACATGTATATTAAATTCAAATTGCATCAGATTTTGTTCTTTTTATCTTCGATGAAAGCTGATTGTACATAAGTATGTACTTATTATAAGTACTTATTATTATTATATATATTATTATAAGTATCAAATGTCGGTACAACAGACTGCTGCTTAGGGTAACAGTAACCATGGTGACATATAATAATGTCAGAGAGATTCATGTATATCTTAATCCCTGATGCAAACCAAGAAACATGAGTGAAATTGTGCATGTGACAATATGTTCATGTTGGGGATAACTATATAACTGATTTGTGCTGAATGTGTTCACGTATTAATCAATAATGATAACTTACTGAGTTGGTCCTCTCAATACTGCCTAATTATTCAGCTCGTACATGGAAATATAGGATTTGGTAGATTTTTCGGTCAGATTTTTCGAATTTTTTATTTGTGCAATTTCTCCGCAAAAGCAGCGTGATAAATTAGTAAATATTAATGTGATGTGAAATAAAATAGTTTTTGCTCACTTCATCGCAGAAAAGCAGGAATTTTGAAGAAAAATGACGAAAACATCATTTTTCTGGTACACCGGGTGGCCGCCATCCTGAATTTAGCCATGATCCTCTACTCGGGGGTTATGCAAAAAGGCCCCAAATGACCCCAATATGATAAACTATAAAGCCACGGAGTGTAAGCTCTCAATATTTTGTCGTTCCGGAGATAGCGCAGAAAGTTTGGGGGAGGGTCATTTTGCCCCCCCCCCCCGCTCCAGGCCTGTTAGGGTTAACAGGGGTACTTTATGTGTTAATCATTGTGGTGCAACCATCAAACGGGTACATACAGTAGAAAGTGATTTACCAGCATCATACAGAAATATTACAAATAAAAGAGCCCTACACAATTTAAGTACAATTAGACAGCAAATTGGTACTAATACAACGTGGTCATTACATGTACCCTAATCAAACATTTACTAAACATTTATTGGAGAGAGAACAGTGACAATAAATGTCACAATATAGGCTGAAGAGTCATCCAGGCACCAGACTATTATTGTCTTATCTATCTGTGTTCAACTAGATCAAACATGAACATACGCATATTGTATGCGATCTCTGTTATCTTGGGTAAATATGACAAGATTGCAAGACTGTCAATGCTATCCTCATCAGAAACAAAGGCAAATATATTTACAGCGAATAAAATAAATAATCTGTGATTAATATCAAGACTATCAAAACCAATAGCGTTGACAATTTGTAACACGTCTTACACAAGCTGCACTTGCCTTAGGGACACTGTCGTGCATACTAGGGTATATCTAGAGGGAAAGTGATCCAAATTTTCAATATCACTAGTAAGGTATCAGATAAAGAACAAATTAAATCATTCACATCGATATAACAGTATTTCTGTTTGTCCCTATAGCCCATGCTTGCACTACCGTGAGTAGCCTCATCATTAAAGATCATTTTATGTGACACAGAGGGCACTTAGGCCTGCTCTACACTTGTAGAAGCCCTTAACATCATATCGACGCTTAACATCGCCATTAGACGTTAACGGTCGACATCTCAGCCCTTAACATCCAAATGCGACAATAACGATCGACATGTCCACCCTTAACATCGCAATGGATAAAATAACATCATGATCGACCCTTAACGTCGCATTGCGATATGACGACCCTTAACATCGCAATGTACACAATGTCGACATAGTCGAGAATAAATATAGTAATGTCTTCTCAAAGGTTCAAACGTGTTTTTAAAGATTGAAGTATGGGGAATAAGATTTTAGTTATGATTTTCAGACTTTAATCTCTGTTCGAACGAAAAAGGATTCTCCAGATAAACGATTTATCCGCGAAACACAGTTTTCCACGAACTCAACTTCAAGATACATCTTGTTTCAGGGCTAACAATCAGTTAGTCATGTAATAAAATACTTTTTACAAGCATCAGATCTTTAGGTCAGGCCACCCCCCAAGAATATGTCTGGCATCAACAATCAAAATAATTTATTCGCAATAAAAGCGACTGTATAATAAAATTTGATCGTTTCACATAAGCTTGTTTCTTTCAAAGCAGACCAGTAAGCCCTTTCCAGTAAAGATTACTATTGGTTTTCATTGACATGGTCGACCTTCAACATCGCAATTGCGACGTTAAGGGTCGATGCAAAGTTAAGGCCTTCTACACTGCTCACTCGCTCGCCAGAGTAACAGTATATATTTTTATCATTTAGAAAGTGATCGTTTAACAGTATTTTCGTTATTTTTGAGATACCACTATCTTAGAATAGCACAAATTTTAGTGCTGAAAAAATGGTCGAGTAATTTTTTACCACTAGAATTTGTGCTATTCTAAGATAGTGTTATCCCAAAAATAACGAAAATACAGAGTAACAATAGTTTAATATCGTGTACGATGTGTGTGTACATACTGAGTTGAGGAACAAAGCAAACCGAAATTTTCACCAAATAGATTCCACTCTCTGAATTACGTCAGTACATGTTCGGTGTCATTCGGCCTTGCTAGATAGGATCCAGGTGTGATCATATGAAAACCAATGTCTATAACGGTACTGTATCCACAAAACAATATCGACCATAACTGCCGATTTAAATTCATATATAACCTAGAAAATCATAGCCAGAATATTGTCAATGTGACAAATATTAGGTTCTGGCTTAGCAGGTTCATTGAAGTCAATTTATCATAAATGCATGCATTCCTTTATTTTCTTATTTTTCCCCAAACGTCGAAGTAGAAATTGTATGAGGCATTAGCACTGTGTCTGCCGAGGTCAGACGTCTACAGACACCACAGTCAAAGAAATGCTGAGACCAGAGTGGAGACACGTATACTTCGTTTCCAAAGAATACGTTAAACAACCTACTTCTCCTATAATTTCCATCCTCCATGATGCAGGTCTGTATACTCTGTCGGATTTGTCAGTCGAAACTCCGGTCTAGCGGCTAAACAGGATTTGACGGTTTGTTTTCCCACCATGTATCTCAACCTGTAACCATCTGGGTCATCTATACGCGGTAAGACTGACCCTGGGATCGTGTGTATCCATTTTCAGCCTACTTTCGGCAACTGCAAGAAGGAATTTCCAGAAATCAATACCACGTGACTTCGTCAGCCAATCAGCTAAAGTCTACCGACGTAACCCCAACGTAACCCGCCATTTTCGAGTCATGTGATGTCCTATACTTGTTCAAAATTGCAGATCTACCACACCTCTTGCATGATACGAAAGTTATTCATACCTATATATTTTGTAAGCCCAGGCAATATCTGTTTCCGATGTGGTATGAAAACCTGTAACTTATCAGATTTCTCGAGTCTGTTCTCCGTCGGATGAAGGCCGAACAGAATACGGTAAAGTACCGGATATCGCTCCACGATAATGGAGACATGATTCGCAAGCCATCTTATGTATGGCGAAGTATGCATGTATCTGTCAATCTGTATCTTGTTTTCTGCCAACTCTCGTCAACTCTTGCGTGTTCTACGCGTTAACTCAATCTGATCAGAGGGGATAGAATAGGGATGGCAGACGATTATTACATTCCCAGGAGGGTTGGACTAGCATCGAGTTATTGCAACAACGATCCCATCCAGTGAAACATTATTTTACACACCAACGCTATTCAATATTCTCATAGGGATGAAAATAATGTCCTTCCTGTCTCCTTCTGGTTCGGGAATTAGGAGCTCTTTTTCCAATTTTTGATGTCAAATGTCTCACAAAGGCCAAACCCCGTGCAAAGATGCTATCACATTAGAGCGTTTGTATCAATTTGTGTACAGAAAGTGTCCCCATGAGCTACATAGTCAGAATACTGGGAAAAGCTTTTATCAGACATAAACCACAGAGTAGTTTTCCCCCGATGTGTTCTCTCATTGTGTTCTTACTGTGTCCATTGTGTTCTCCCTCATCAAGGCCACTCGTTTCTGGCAATACTAGTATGGGTTTCTTTGGCTTGTCCAAATATGCTCATATGTTATAGCGCCATTACTTTTGAATTATGATGCAAATAATTAAATTATTCAATGTAGCAATCCAGAATATCAGTACCGGGGTGGTCTTATGAGAATACAGAATCTAGTCATAATCATCCGGTAGGAATATCGCTCCACTGATATATTGAAATAAAGCCTGTGTAGATAACCTTAATTGAAAGTCGTGTCTCAATTAGTTTCAGTATACTACGTTCACTGGTGATTAGCGCCTCACATAAGGTCTCCCCTAAACGACCGATAATGACCAGATACAAAGATCTGGAAGCCCACAGCCAATTTTTACAGATTGACAAAGCCATTATACAGATATACCAGGTTTCGGGGGTGTATTTGCGATATATCCCGGTCAAGACTATAGAAAATCTCCCGAGCGTTAGCGAGGGAAATTTGCCATGGTCGAGACCGGGATATATCACAAATACACCCCCGAAGCCAGGTATATCTGTATAATTACACCGCATATGCTAAAGAGAAGCATAGAAGAAGAAACGAGTGGATCTCATCGCCAGCAAACGCTCCAAATCTGTCGTCTATGGACGCTGCCATGTTTGTTTACAAACAAGATGGCGAAGATCGCCATCAGGGGAGATAATTCGGCGACGGGATAATTCGGCAAATACTTTTCGGCAAATACCCCGCTGCCAAGGCAACGGAAGGCACATTTCCCGCTGCTCCTGACAGTGGCGTGAGAATGAGTTGTGGATGAGAATTTGCCGTAAATGCCCTGGCTAAGAACCAATCAAAACTCGTCTATCTTATATAAGGTGTAATTATAAACAATACTGCAGTGTCTGTCCGAGATACGGGTTAGATATTTGTGAAAAGGATATCGTGTCTAATTCCGTGCATAAGACACATTTGGCTTGCGTTCCATGAGACATGTCGACTTTGTGACTCAGTTGTACGTGTTTCAGATCTGGTGTTTCATTGTGTACTTCGGGCCGTTGTATCGAAACAGCAAAGTGAATGAAACATGTCACAACCCTCGTATAACTGTATCGTTACAATTTCATGAGAAAATGAGATGAAACTTGTCGCATTATGGAACATCTCACATGTTACCCATCTCAAACTTGAAACGTTAATCATGTAGCCTTTTCTCACAGTGCAGGCTTGGTCTGAAAAGCTATCTTATACCATCTCCTCCCACGGCGTCTTAACAGATTAGCGGAGATGAAAACATCTGATCTGATACTTTGGGCCAAGTAAGTATTTTGTTGGCATAGTACTTCATGCCGAAACACTGATTTTTTTTTTTCAAGTTCAACACTAATCCAACAGACAACAATTCTAACACAACACAATGACAGTACAGATACATTCATAATTGGTAGGTAATTCGTGCCGTGGAGATAAGGAGATAAAGCTGAACATCTTGCGAAAAGAAGTCTTGCCGCACATGGTTCAGATCGACGCACGCTAACCAGAAAGACGAACTGCTTTTTCGCCTTAGTACCCTACATTTAGGAAACTTACCTCAAAGCGTAGTTGTCCGACTGGGGGTGAAGCGTATGGAATGCCGTAGAAGTATTCAACTGACAGGGTCTCTCCAGGGAGGGGTTCTTTCACGAACCCTCTCACTCTCCCCAGGGTAGTGTCTCTGATGACCATCAACTCTGGTGTTTGCTCATTACACGAAACAGTACAAAACAGTTGGAGGAGTAATGTACTGAACACAATCATGACAGTCCATATTCCATTCATTTTCCGTTTATAAAAAGTGGAAATTCACGGTTAACTACAATACTATCGCTTCTCGATTGTCGAAACAGCTTTTCTACTGGTGATCATGAGCTTTGGGACGAACCATATAGTCTCTATTTTTGTCTTCCCTTCGCCAGTTAAAAGCTAATAATCGGTCCACTGTCACATTTTACCAGAATGAATAATTGACCTATAACGTGTGTTTTGGTGCCGCGTGTCGTGTAGCAACCCTTTGCACAGAAAACAAACTAGTACAGTATACAAACATGTTTTGTAAGGCAGATTCCAACAACAGCATTCCGAGTGACGTAGGCCCACATACGCCATGGAAATCTATGATGGCCGAGAGGGGCCATCGCACTTCGCCCTCAAGAAGTATGGGGCGAAGTCGCGACAGTACGAAGACGCGAAGCGATAATGCTAAGTCGCGAAGCGATAATGTGAAGTCGCGAGGCGATATTGCGAAGTGGCGAAGCGATAACGCGAAGACGCGAAGCGATAACGCGAAGACCCGAAGCGATAATGCGAAGACGCGAAGCGATATTGCGAAGTCATGAAGCGATATGCGAAGTCGCGAAGCGATACGCGAAGTCGCGATGCGCGAAGTCGCGAAGCGATATGCGAAGTGGCGAAGCGATACGCGAAGTCGCGAAGCGATACGCGAAGTCGCGAAGCGATACGCGAAGTGGCGAAGCGATACGCGAAGTCGCGAAGCGATGCGCGAAGTCGCGAAGCGATACGCGAAGTGGCGAAGCGATACGCGAAGTCGCCAAGCGATACGCGAAGTGGTATGAAAGAAATCACTGCGCATGTCACGCTCAATTCGGAACGAGGCTTCACTCAGCACTGTTGATATTGGTTGACTGTCGAATTTCAGGTATAATTGCAAAGGACCTGGTACGTTAAGATGGACAAACCGCCCCAAATGTGGTACGGTTGAAGTTAAAAAATGAAACATTAAATATGATATGAATGTTCCGATTAGCATGAACTATGTCATTTTGTTGGACTCTGAAATATTGGGCGCATGAGTGACATTATTTTTTAACAATAAATCTTCAAAGTGGTACGTTTGTAACAGAGTTGGGTTGGAAAAGCCGCGTTTGCCTCTCTGTGAACATATGAAGATAAACTATAACCACAAATATATTTACACGTAATGAAGCACTTCTGAATCCATAGCTCTCCAGAAAATCTCGTTTTGGTTATCATTTATCTTCATATACAAATTTTAAAGTTTATGAAATGTTGTTTTTGTGATGTGGTTCTCATTTTGAAATACGACAATTGAAGCATCGTTATACAGGCAAAATTTCACCGTGAAGTACTGGTGTATAATGTTGGTGCAGTTACCGTTTGGTTAACTACAGGTGACCTATGAGTTACTGTTAGGTAACTGAACCAACATTACATCTAAGTACTGTAAAGTTCTGACTGAACAGTACTGTGCAGTTACCTACCAGTTACCATTATTGTCGTTACATTGGTTTCATTTCAGTTACTGATAAGTATCTATTGAGTAACTGGTTGGTAACCGCTCGAATTCGAACTTTGCAGTACTGCGAAGTTGTGACTGGTAAGTAACTGATAGGTTGCTGATAGGTGACAAATCGGTTGTGACCAGGCAGTTACCAACATGTTACTGCTAGGTTACCATTCAGTTACTGTTCAGTACCCTAAAGGATACTAGTTGATAGGTTACTGTTCAGTTACAGCTCAGTTACTGACTGGCAACCAAGACCTTAAACTGATAAGTTACTGTTCAGCTACTGATTGGTAACCTATATATTTACTGATAGGTTCCTCTTCAGTTACTGTTCTGTTACCATTCAGTTACTGATCAGTAACCTAAAGGTTGCATGTTGAATGGCTACTGTTCAGTTACATATCAGTTTCTGACTGGTAACCAAGATATTAAATCTATCGGTTACTGTTCCGCTACTAACGGGTAACCTGTATGTTACTGATAGGTTACTGATAGGTCATTGTTGGGTTACTGCTAGGTTACTGTTAGGTTACTGCTAGGTTACTGCTAGGTTACTGATATGTTACTGTTCAGTTACTGTTCAGTTATTTATTTACGGTACTGAATATATTCCACATTCCATTTCAATGTTAACCAATAGAACTGCCCATGAATGATCACGTTCTGAGTATTTATTCCACAGTTAAACTCAAAAGTTAGATATTGATACTACTGAAGTTTGAGAAGGAGTAATTTTATGCTGCAAGAAGCTCATCGGTTACTGTTAATGGCTACAGTTCGGTTACATATCAGATTCTGACTGGTAACCGAGATATTAAACCTATCGGTTACTCAAATCCACACCAACCAGAGATAAAATTGGATTCATACAATGAAGTGTAGCCAGCATGGGTTCGGGGAGGACTTTTGAAAAAAAAAAGCCCTTAAAAAAAAACAAAAACAAAAATAGAAATGAAAGAGAGAAAAACATAGTTGGTAATGTAATTATGTCAAACTTCCCCCCCCCCCCGTACTAACTCTTTTTATCACTTTGCCCCCCCCCCAAATAATTGCAGCTGAAGATCCTAGAAATGGGTCGAAAATTAGTAGAGTAGTAGAGAAGCATCTGAAGTCTCTAAATGTTTCTTGCCCCCCCCCTCCCACACACACACACATTTCTTACATCACGGGTCCAACTTTATCGCGACTGGTTTTAAATTGCAGTTTCTTGCAAAGTGCCAACTTCTTCTCAGTGTTTGTTCATCCTGATTTAGTGTTAACTCCAGCAAAGTCTTCATGAATTATGCAGTTCCATGTGATATCCGCCTCTCTTTTTCGATGAAGACTTAAATTAGTCCCGAAATTGCCACATTTGGCACTCACAACTTCAAATAATTCAGCTTGGCATCGATGCAATGTTCAACAATATGCATTACAACACATATTAGGGAAGTGGGAAGAGGTGCCGACATACTGACAGAGCCACATGACTTCACAGTAGTCTTCTGGTTAACCTATTCTAAAGCACATGCCAAGAATCTAACGATTAGTGATATGTGTTGTATCTCAGGTACGCTTTTATTGTACCTGTTCATGTGGCAACTTGGATAACGACCCCTAGCACCGGCACAAGCGGTATTAGATACAAATCTAGAGAGCTATATGATGGAAATGCTTCGACAACTCGTATATTGGTAATCAAACCAACTTGAAATCGAACCAACAGAAACGCAACTTTGATTGGTGATGCTTAGTTGGTTCGTCGTCATATGGCTGAAATATTGCTGAAATCGACGATAAGTCCTATTAACTCACTCAGCAATACGCATTGTTGAACTGACATTTCCTTGCAGAGGTGTTAGAAGTTGACTTTGACTTAAACCTGGGAAGAGTATAGAGGGATATGAAACGCGGCTCCTCTCTTTGAACTAGGGTTTGTCTCGCTAATTGATATGTTAATGAGTGATTAGTGCTTGGTTAATTAGTACGCCTCATCACTGATTGGCTTTTTGTGCGCAAAAGACCGTCACGTGTGCTTCGATGCGAGTCCCGCCCTGTTTCGCTGGTCAATGCTGAGCGAATACACGTGCTTGTCAACTAGGCTCCATTAACGTGAACGCCAGTCAACTCAATTTAGGCCAAGATTGGTGACAAAGAAAATCCTTCACAGCTTAACGAGTGACAAAAGGAATGCATCATGCAAACGACAAGAAACCAAACTAGTGCACGGAGAAAAAAAATGTAGAAAAACAAATGAGCCAAAAGAGTAGTTCAATCACAAAAACGTACAAGAATTGTGAGATTTGCTCAGAATTCTAGATATTTGGCATTTTTACTATTTTCACGAGCAATTATTTACAAAAACGAAATTGGAAAATTAAAATAGTTTGCGTACTGTCAATGACATGCTTGCATATTTTGTAAAAACTAGCACAGATATACTTCAAAGATTGAGATAAATGAGAAGTTTGATCACAAAGAAGGAAAAACAATGAGTTTTTCCTTCCCGCTCCGTCCGCTCAGTTAATGAGTTATCGGCAGCGCAGAGCGGTCGAATGTTGTCATGAAAATATGCATCTTTTCGATGAAAATTCCTCAAAAGTTTCTTTTCTCATAATAGTACCTGTCTCGATCAAATAATCTGATGCCAATTCCTGTAGAAGAACATCTATAAATCTGGTAAAGTCTGGAATGAATTCATGACGAAAACTAGGCGATGCAAAGGCTCACACGCGTAGAGCGCGAGACCTGGCAGGCGAGACATACATTCAGCGTGAGCTCGTGGCGGCGTCTTTGATATCGGGGTACGATTCATATCCCTTTAATATTCGTCCCAGCTTAAACTGACCAGAAGAGGGTTTCATCTGAACAACAATATTTGAGGAAGATTTTTTATTTATTTTTTATTTTTTTTTGCCTCTGTGAAAGAGTGAGGAAGACGGAAATTGTGAAACTTTTCAGGCGAAAATCTTCTCTGAAAATGCGCCAAAGAGCGTAAAATGAAGGGCAAATTTTAAAAATTTCCCGGGGGACGACCCACGGACACCCCGCATCGCGGAAGTGGGACACCCCTCCCGGTCCGACCCTCGATTTTTGATTCCCCCCCCCCGATGTTGAATTGCTTCGCCGCGCCTGAATACTTCAATGGCCAATTCCCAATATGCTGTCTTGCGTCGCCGTCGTGATCTTTGGGTTGTTCTCTTGACCCTCCGCTATGTTTATAACACGGAGAGGGTTTTCCAGCTATTGATAACTGGTGTAAATATAATAAAATATTCCCACCATTCCAAGAAAGGATCAACAAGCTTACATTTATGATAAGCCTGACAACCCCAGGTTGAAAATATACCAGTTATCATCAGTTGAAAAACTCACTCCATTTTATAAACATAGAGGAAGGGCCATGAAAACAACCCTAGATCACGGTTGGTCACATGCTGTGCACCAGTGTCGCCGACAACGGGGCCAGACAGCATTGTCCAGGGATTAACTTGAACTATAGTGGGAACTGGCCATTGATTACTAGTTTTGGTCTTCTTGCGTGCTATGGAAATTGGGACTTGCCATTCAGGCCAACTTCCAAAGTTTGCTTTCTGCGAATAACATATTCTCAATTATGTTTCAGCCTATTTCCGCCAAAGTACGGATACCGAAAGAGTACTGAAATATAACAGCACTGAAATTTTACCGTTCTGACACAGTAATTGCAGTACTGGAACAGTACCGGTAGGCCTACTGATATATATTAGATGAAAACATCTCAGCTCAAAATATTACATGAAAGCATCCCAGTTCAAAATATTTCCCTGGATTAAAATATAATTCTTGTGAAATATCACATTGCGCTGCGCGTTTTTAAAATATCATGATCGCGCAAGTATTTTAAAATAGCACGAGCATTTTCAAATTCGCGCTAGGATCACTTTTCAAAATCGCTCAAGAAAACTATTAATGTTGAATTTCTTTTCAGCAGAGGACTATTTTATCTAGTTCTACTAAATTTTTGCACATTTCGTTCACACTATCGCGTGTTTAGTCTGAAGGTGTTAATTGAACTGACCTTAACATAATTGACAAAATATTGATAACACGAGGCAAAACACCAGTACGGTACAAATAAATTAGTTTGACACGAAAAGTTTCATTGTGACGCCTAGACTTCCGCCCCAGAAGCTGCGAAGTTTCGACAAAAGTTAACAGGAATCATCATATGAAATTTGCAATCAATGATTAATTTAATTTTGTGCGGTTGAGCTTTGTGGAACGAAAATCAGATAGGCCTATACCGGTAGGCGAAAAGTGGTTCGCGCAAGGATCCTTTGCGCAATTTTAAAATATTTGCGCAATATCGTTTTTTTTTTTTAATTTTAACAATGTGCAAATATTTTTTAATTGCGCAGATTAAACAAAACGCGCGTAAAAATTTCCATAAGTACAATCTCTATAGCTTAAGAAGCACCCATCACCGCCCGACCATTGAATATGACAGACCCACCTTTACGTCGGACATGACCAAGCCCATATTTCACTTTGGAGTGGCTATGAATATGTATAAATGGTTCTTTTGTGTCAAATATGTCTATATTGTTTACTTTAATCCCAATATGAGGTGCTTGCATACCATTGTGAAAAATTCTGCCTGTCCGGAATAATTCCCCGAATCCCCATGTTCTGAGCTCCAAAGTCGCATGAGCATGAACGTGACAGGGAGACCACTCCCCAACACCAGTAGGGGGCGCTTTAGGTACCGTAACGTAAGCAGACGGCACAGGGAATGACGCAATTGCCCAGATCTTCGAATGATAGTGCTCCTCGCACCGTCGCCCTTCTCCATATCATGCATATTCATTAATTTGACGTCACCATTCATTAGGTTACAATTTCACCTCCTTAACAGGAGAGCTCGCCAAACACGCACTTTCTGTTCCGCAGAGGCTATATCACGCTATATCCATCATATGAATATCCAGAATGTTTTTATTGTACATATCCTTAAACATTCTACATTTATCTATTTCCGGTACGGTATAGGCCTATTCGTTGGTATAAATAATATACGCCAATTTACTGAGAAAAGAAAATTGGTATTGGCGGAAGCCAACGCATCTCGAAGCCTTCAGCGTTTAGATAGGCCTGCCTCAATATGTTATATCTTATTCGCTTTGTCTAACAGTGAGTCATGTATACTAACATTTCATCATGGAAATTGAAATAGCGGTGTAATTCACGTCATATTCACGATAGTTCAAAATGCCCCAACACTGTCTGCGAGAACCCTAGTTAAATCATCTCATCTCTGACACTACATCCTATCCTAACACACTCACCTACCATGCCCTGCAGGAGCACAAAGCCTTGTATAACACACGCGAGGTATGGTTATACACACTGAAAATGTTTATGAGTAATGAATTAGATATAGACGTTCACAACACATGGTGCAGTGGTTTCAAACCCAAACTTCAGACACACTTCCACACTCGTTTCGACTATGCACTTCAAGGCAATAAAGCCTCAATAAACCTAATTGTAATGGACAAAACAAAATCAGGACATACACGTTACGGTAATGAAAAGTAATATTGAGTTCGAACTATATTTACTTGTATGTACAAATTCCCACCACATACAAGCTTTTTCAAAATAAAAACTAAGTAATCATAAATTGAAAATTGAAACTGGTAACAAAACCCAAAACAGAAGTTTAACAGCGAGTCTGTGACACCTGTCAAGTAGCACTAAATGCACTTTGTGTACGTTGTCATGTTCCCGGTACACAACTGATAGAATATCATTGTCTGAAACAATTAGTGAAAGTCACAGTAATTTCATGACCCTAAGTGATATTCACAAATTTGTCCTCATAGCACTTAGTATTGTAGTGCCACATTTGTATGCTTGGTACACCCTTCCACTTCAGTGTAATACACGAGTAATCTCTTATAACATTGTGTAAATATACCATATATACACCACAGTATATCCATATATGTACAGGAACATTTAATTGATTTGTTATTCTTCGTCTTGCATGTTCTCTGTTTTTGTACAATAAATTGAATTGAATTGAATTCAATTCACGATCGATGACCGTACCAGTATACAATGTACAAAAGTTTGAATTTTATAATCAAAAGTGATAAATTCATCGCATGAATTTTTTTTATTTTTTTTAAGAAAATGTGTACAGTAAGCTCTTTTATTGAGTATATTTAAAATCGCACCCATTATTCCGTCATGTTCAATTAAAAATCACTCTTTTTTTCACGAGGAAAACATTCTTATTATCGTTGGTATTTTAGTATGAGATGGAATATTAGAATAATCCCATCAAGAAGGGGCAGCAACAAACATTACACAAGAAATTCTAGTACTTAATTCGAAACTTGACAGCAGTAATAAAGCTATAAAGTGTGCGTACACAGAACACATTTTCAATAACGAGAACTTCAAATTTTTAAGTTCCAAACCGTTATTCCGTCACGGTGGAATTCATGTCTTAGTGTTTTAACCCTCATTTTAACAGTGTATAATATCGCTACGTACATGTATATAAACACTGCCAACTAAACGAAAATCTCCTTTCAAGACGGATATATTATACTGTGATTATAGACGGGTTTTAAAAGTTACGGGTAATGTTTAAAAATCATGTGTTCGGAACATAGATGAATCACGGAATAGTGAATCTTTGCTTATGTCTATAAGGAAAACATACATTTGTTGTTTAATGGTACATGTAGTATAATCATGAAGAGGCACCTTATGATGCGTATCCGTATGAGAAACTGTCCGTTTTATGCCCCTTCACATAATAAATTTAATTATTTTTCGCATTTTCAAAGTTTGTCAGTTTTCTGTCGGCTTTCATGTTAGGAATAGAGTCACAATTGTCATATAGGATATTTGTCATTCAGAATTTTAACATTTTAAAACAGGAAATACCTGGCTTGGAAATGTGTCACAGATTTAATTGAGTTATTTTATCGGTTTTAGACATATTTTAACGGAAATGATATATGATCATTTTGACACACCCAAAATTCAAATAAAACATCCCACATAACCAGCTGCTTCATGGGATGTTTTCACAGAGGAATTAAGTTTTATCAGAAGTAGTTCATTTGCTTTTGCATGGTTTTATCCACTCCTCGAACACAAGTACCCAATCGGTCCAGTGCTATAATCTACGTATGTATGTCGGCAATCTTATTAAAGCCACGTATGAAAAAAAAAGTATCTCTCTTCTGCTCTATTTCAGCATTTCTTGTGCCAAAACATTCCTTATAACCTATATCAGACGTGACATGTCAAATCTGTGTTTAAAAATGTCTTTCCTGAAATATTAAAACTTCAAATCTGCTTCAATTATATTTTAGCTTCGGGTTTTCTTTCGACTTTCTTCATGTTCAACATAACGTATTACATCAGTTTGAAAAACTATGAAATAATGAATAATGATTACACAGAACGAGTCACATTCATGGGATCTACTGATACGACCAAAGACCATTAATTTACTATGGCCTAGAAACTAATGATGCAAATATGGGATAACGCGCAGGCGCACAGGGAGCTTGCATATTCGTGTCCAAATGAAGAATTCACATGTCATACAGCAACTGTGATTGGACACTTACGAACGACCGTCCATGGTTGTCCGGGTGTCCTTTTTTGGAACAGCGTCTGCCGGAAGTCGCACAGCGAATGGCTGTAAACTTTGCGACAATGGAGCTTTGCGTACTTGGGTTGTTCCAACCTGTAACCATCTCGGTCATCTATACGCGGTAAGACTGACCCTGGGATCGCGTGTATCCATTTCAGACTACTTTCGGCAACTGCGAGAGGGAATTTTCAGAAATCAATACCACGTGACTTCGTCTGCCAATCAGCTAAAGCCTACCGACGTAACCCCAACGTAACCCGCCATTTTCGAGTCATGTGGTGATCTACTTGTTCAAAATTACAGATCTACCACACCTCTTGGATGATATGAAAGTTATTCATACCTATATATTTTGTAAGCCCAGGCAATATCTGTTTCCGGGGTATGTATGAAAACCTGTAATTTACCAGAGTGTTCGAGTCTGTTCTCCGCCGGATGAAGGCCGAACAGAATCCGGTAAAACACCGGATATCGCTCCGCGATAATGGAGACACACGATTCGCAAGCCATCTTATGGATGGCGAAGTACGCAAATGGGGTTGTTCAACTACGTCCCTTATTACATCATCTAATATTGCATCCACCTGCAAACGGGCTCATCAGTGGTCAAAACTCAAAATCGTTTTAGGCAATTTACTACTACCACTTTCATGATAACATTACGCAGAAGACGTATTCACAGATATGGTGTCGTTTTGATGGGGTACTTTCGAGAAGCGATTTCTGAAGCGGCCAACTCACAAAACCAAAAATGGATTACTTTTCATGCGAACAGCTAGCATTAAGTTTACACAGACAAAACAAATAAGAATGAATACCAAAAAAACCCACAAATGGTAAAATACAAATGAAAGAAGAATACAAATGGAACCATCAAGTCATATAATACAGAATCAGCAACAAAAAAAAACAGACAAAAACAATGAATGCATAAACACAAACAAACAAGTGAAACCATACAAATACAATTACCATATATATGAATCAATTCAGATAATACAGATGAAGTAACAAAATACAAATCCAACAAGACAGAGAAAACAAATACATTCAAAATTCAATAAAAAACAATCAATACAAAACAAAACACAAACGAAATAATGAAGTTATACGACAAAAAAATCATGGAGTACCGATAACAGAGACTAGGCAAACGAAATAACAGAATACAGACAAAACAAATAAGAACGAAGAATACAAAAAACACACACACACAAATGGTAAAATGCAAATGAAAGAAGAATACAAATGAAACCTTAAAGTGATATAATACAGAATAAGCAACAAAAGAAAACAGACAAAAGCAATAAATACAGGGTGTTCCAGAAGTCTTGGTCACATTTCAAATCCTCGTATCTGCTGAGCCATGAATGGTAGTAAGATGAAACTGGTACCATTTGAAAATGAAAGTCATTAAGTTTTGTGTAATGCTAATGATGTTGCCATATGCATTTTGTATATCCTCAATAGTTTTCAATATATTCAATGTCAAAATGTGACCAAGACTTCTGGAACACCCTGTACATAAACACAAACAAACAAGTGAAACCATGCAAATAAAATCCCCATATATATGAAACAAATCAGATAATACCGATGAAGTAACAAAATACAAATCCAACAAGACAGAAAACAAATCAAACAAAAAATTCAAAGAAAACCAATCCATACAAATCAAAACTCAAATAACACAATGAAGCTATACGATACAAGAACAAAAAACTTGGATTGCAGACAACAGAGACTGTGCAAGTTAAATAACAGAACACAGAAAAAACAAAGAAGAATGTAGAATACAATCAATACAACTCATAACAGTATATAAATGAAACCAAAGCAAAATTGCAGGAGTGAACAAATTCAGACAACTGAGACTATGAAAGTAAAACCACAGAACACAGCCAAAAAAAAAATAAAAAATAATAATAACGAAGAATACAAAAAAATCTTGCCAGTACAACAATACAAAAGGAAGAATGCAAGTGAAACCACCCAGGTGTATAATACAGATCAAGGCAAACAATACAAATGCAACAAGGCAGAAAATACATATAGAAACAAAGAATATTGTAATGAACAGAAAAGAACCAAACAGAATAAATATGCATAAATGAGGTTATATGATGCAAATACTATAATGCATAAACACAAACAAACAAGTGAAACCATAAAAATATAATTATATATGTATGAAACAAAATAATACAGATGAAGTAACAAAATACAAATACAACACAGAGAAAACAAATAAAACAAAAAATTAAAACAAAACCAATTAATACAAATCAAAACACAAACGAAACAATGAAACTATAACATACAATAACAAAGAAACTTGGAGTGCAGACAACAGAGACTATGCAAGTTAAATAACAGAACACAGAAAAAAAAAAATGAAGACTACGAAAAATTACAGTGATAACAAATGAAAGACGAATACAAATGAAACCATATAATGCAGAATAAGCAAAAAAAAGAAGACAAACAATAAAACTACGAATCAAAACAAAAAAAGAAAACACACATAAACTAATGCATGAAACATCAAATCAGAATAACTTATATAATATGTACAAAACATTTAACTAAAGCCAAACAAAGTTGAACAAACAGGCATAAGAGACAAATACAACCCAAGCCCATGAAAAAAGAAGCAATGCAAATTAGAACAGTTTTGCCAAACAGTGTACACACAAAAGCACATGAACATAAACGTATAAATAATGCAGAAAAAAGGCGAGGCGAGGCGGGGGGGTCGAGTGTCCTGGAAGCTCAGGGTTCCAAACAGTATGGAGATACGTTCCACCCGATTATCGATAGTGTATCAGACGCATACGCTCTTCGTAACAACCTTTTAAAACGAACTGTGAGATCAATATGACACTACGATATGAATACCCAGTATATGCGCCTAGATGTCTGAACCAGCAGGCACCCCATTTGCATTTCATATTGATGGAAAATTTCAAATTTTTCATTGTCTCCTGGAAAATATCAGAATTATATGATATACTATAGTGTTTTTTTCTTCAAATTATTAGCCCCCCCCCCCCTTCCGCCCGACATATTAATAGCATATACCAAAGTGTTTTGCCTCAGTTATCTTTTTCCTCATTTAACATTGCTTTAATCGTTCATTAGCTAATTGGAGTATTCAGTTTCTCGTTTCAGATGACTGGAAATTGTGCTGAAGATGAATGACTGTGGGATGAACAAGATGTATTTCTTCCTTGCCCCCACCGCTTCCCACATAAAAACATGCTTCTTCCATATTGTATAACCGTAACTGCCGAAAGCCTATTTTAATGTCATGAAGGATACAATCAACAATATATCACATCCACCGACAAAATACAATAGCAAAGTGATTGCCGCCAACCCATACTTATATCTAAATGAATATGCATGCCCTTCTTCTCATAACTTTCAAAGCATACCGGTACTGCCTTCCTCTCATGATAATACGACTGGTTCTGGATTCACAATACGAGAGCTGCATGTACCAGTGCATACATATCCCAACATTGACTACAGCTTATGGGCTATTAAAAATATATGTATCTGTTTTCTACCTCAATGTAAGAAGCCCAGTGTATATAAGAAGGTGGTGACGGGGTTTGGGGGAAGACATGCGGGGTAGAGAAGAAAAAGTTACGTATATTTTAAATAACCCTTAATTATAACCGTTGCTGATTTTAACACTGATTTGTTGAATAGTTGTCATTTCAGGAATTTCATCAAGTTCCGGTTCCACATAATTACTGAGTGGATTTATCCGCTCGTGTTCAAGTACTTATGCCAGTATCGACTCAGCCAATAAGAATGACCTGTGGTTATATTCCTCGGGATATCGCCAATAGACTTTT
This sequence comes from Hanleya hanleyi, assembly GCA_036873755.1. Classification (NCBI taxonomy): domain Eukaryota; kingdom Metazoa; phylum Mollusca; class Polyplacophora; order Lepidopleurida; family Hanleyidae; genus Hanleya; species Hanleya hanleyi. The sequence goes on from JAVTVY010016271.1 coordinate 25,222, forward strand.
CATAGCCATTTTTGGCGAAATTTGACAATTTAAATCGACAGATGAACGTCGACATGACTGAACGCCGGCTGTCATGAACGCCGGCTGTCACACAATGATGCCTCTATTCCTCTTTCTGTCTGTATTGCTCCCACCTCTGTGCTTCCCTTTTTCTCTATTTGTGCTTCTTCCGCCCCTGTGCTCCCTGTTACTTCTCCCTGTGCTGCCTGTTTCCTCTCCATTTGCTGCTCCCGTGTCTGGGCTTTCTGTTCCCTCTTCTTGTACTGCTCCCGGCTCTGTGTTCCCTCTCCCTGTGCTGCACCAGTGTGTGCTGTGTGTTCGCTGTCTGTGTGCTGCTGCCACCTCTGTCCTTCATTTCTTTCTCTTTGTGCAGCTCCCGCCTCATCTTTACTCCGGCCCTTTTTCACTGTCCTTGTGCTGTACCCGACTCTGTGCTTCTTTTCTTTCTCTTTGTGTAGCTCCCGATCCGGTGCTCCCGTTCTCAAATGTCCTTGAGCCGCTCCCCTCTCTGTGTTCCCTCTCCCTATAGCTGTGCAACTCTCGCTTCTGTGCTTCTTTTCTCTCTTCTTGTGTTGTTCCAGCCTGTGCTTCCTCTCCCTGCGCTGCACCAGCCTCTGTGCTCCCTCTCCCTGTGCTGCACCAGCCTGTGCTTCCTCTCCATGTGCTGCACCAGCCTCTGTGCTCCCTCTCCCTGTGCTGCACCAGCCTCTGTGCTCCCTCTCCCTGTGCTGCACCAGCCTCTGTGCTTGCTTTCTCACTGTCTCTGCTTCATCTCCTTCCATCCCCCGCATCCCCCTTTGCACTCTGTTTCGTGTACCCTGCCCCCACCCAGTAGAATTATATTGATTTGTAGATTTATGTGATAACAGAATTAGTTCGCTGTAATATAAAATATAATTGCTTAATGTAAATATTATTTGAGAAAGTATTTCAAAAGATATGTCATCGCTACAGTAATACTGCATAACAATATGTTACCTTGTATTTGTACATAGCTTACAGTTTTGCTAGATTCGTTCATGAATTATTTGCCAAATGTATCCAATATGTATGTCATTTCGCATAATAAAAATAAAGATAGTATAGTATATCCACAATGATGAAGCCAAGTACAGTTTATGTACAGTTTGATCGGCCCATCCATATAATGCCCCTACATGTGTCACATTTACAACATGAGGACAAGAAGACAGATAGACCACTTTAAAAAAAACTTAACTGTTATCATCTAGTCTGATGTTAAATGATAATACCCGGTCTATTTCAATTGAGGTCACAGCACGATAAACCCATGGGCCTCAGACTCGTTGCCGTTGTTAATTGATTAATTATGTTGATGGGGGGGGGGGGAGGTAGTGAAGAAAAGTATACCGACCTGGACCTCCCCCATCCGTGAATCAACACAACCAATTACTATAACGAACCCCTGTGATATAGACACTCAGTCATCAAACCTAATGACTTTATCATGATGAGGCGAAGTACAGATGGAATAAATGCGTGAAATTCAATGATTACTGCCATAGGAAACGCAGCATCTGAAACATTATACAAGTGACATTTTTGAGGGGGCGTGAAACGGTAATTTTGAACTATAGCATTTCACATAGTTGGTAAATAACACTAAAACAAGAAAGATATATATTTGCCCGTGTAATACTTAAAATATTCTCAGAATTTTTGTAATCTATAAAGACGACCGCCGAAAAATTGTGTTTACGTATGCCAAGTTCACTGTCCTAGCTGACCTATAGATTTTGGATTCCACAAAAAAAACAAAAACGTAGGGATGTTATATGAGTGGGAATATGATTAAACATGTAAATAGGTAATTGGCATGCTGAGTGGAACCATTGTAAAACCCTGCTGTAATTGTGGATTATTGTACCATAGCATCATTGGGCACCGGCATGGTTTTTCACAAACTCTGTATACAAAAGAAAAGGCACTGATAACAGAGCCCTTGGGAGGTAACGGAAGATACACATTTACTCAAACACTTGATACGGTTCGAATAAATATGTGTGATATTGTTCTTGAATATTGTGAAAATAAAGATTTTGAAAGCGACAATTATGATGTTTATTCTAAGTTCTTGGCAATGAGTAAAATAAGATTTATTTCTCTGCGATTATATTTGGATATGATTTTAATAAGATTGATTTTTCTATACAGATATTTAACTTCCGTTACTCTAGCAATAGGCCTATCGATACAGAAATATTGGTATTCATGACGTTGATACAGATATAGATTATGAGTGATTTATTTGATTTGTATGCCACGACTTTGATAACACCCATGCATCTGACACCTATCTCCATATTGCAGGTGTGTATACTCCATAGCTTCGACGAACAATAACTTGGGATGATATGAGACATGAATCCATACGTAACGAACCCAAGAAATATAATATCATCACGAGTATGATGGATTCGTAACATGAAAATATTAGCTTATAAATGTAGAAACAGAATCAAAATACTGCTAAAACATGTGAAATGTATAAGAGTAAGATGCTAACTATCACATCGATTTTTTTATTTCGACCTGCATAATAGTTAATAGGCATAAGACATAACAGTTACGTAGCCCATATGTTCTTCAATTGATCAAACCAACCAATTTCTATACGTTTTCACTTTGAACCTGGGAAGTTCGAAGTGCGAATGTAAAAACTGGTTTGGTGTAATGGAGATGATGTCATATTGTACGTTACATTTCAAATTAAATATTTTTTTAAGTGACGACATGCTGACTTTTTGGGGGTGGTGGGGCAAAACGGAACCCCTAAATTTGAGCGATAACTTGTGCTCTATACAGTGTGGCCATGATAGGCAATGAGGTGGATTTTAAAGGTATACTCAGTATTAAAAAATAACCGACAAAATGCTGTTTAACTTGGTACTATTTAGTTTATAGGCCCCCGTAGGGGAAAAATAGAATGCCATGTGGAGCTAAAGGACCACATGTGTTCCGTTTCAGCCCAGTAGGAAATATAATATTAACCTTACTATATTCTTAGCAAAACACCCGCCTAGTTGCTCGTCATAATTTGGCTATTCAGCATCACACGTGATCGACTCTTGTGGGAGGTACGATGGATAGGCTAGGTGCATATATCTATATATTTGACAAGGGCGGGTAGGGGAAAAACAGAATGTGGTGTGAAGCTAAAAGGACCCCCCTGTGTTCCGTTTCTCCCCAATAGGAAACATAATGTTAACCTAACAATATTCTTAGCAAAACACCCGCCTAGTTGCTCGTCAAAATTTGGCTGTTCAGCATCACAACAAAATTGTTCAAAGCCATAAAGATGAAGTATTGTCGCCCCAGTCAGTTGACTGCAGGCCTGTGGGATATTGGACGATAGGGACCTGCGTATTTCTTCCATAAATAAATTATGTAAATTAATAAATACCAGTACTTATTTTTATTATACTAATGATGTCAAGCTGAGTTACAGCAGTTTTTAATTTCCTGCCATACCCTGACCTCACAGGCGCGGCGGAGCGATATTGGGGAGGGGGGATGCAGACGGGGGTGGGACAGAGAGGGATTTCAGACTTGATTTAACGCAGTCTGGCGCTCCTGAGAACTTTGAAAGGGATAGCATATGTCGCAATAAAACCGACTCATAAGAGCTAAAAAAAAAAAGAAACAAACAAATCCAATGGGCGTACGTTCTTCAATGAAATTTCCCCAACGTTGCTTCGAAAATAATTCGCTGATGATATTTGTCAACTATTCCCACCCACCCAAGTTTAAAGTTACAGTGTGAACACAAATTTAGACCATAAATATTCAACGAATAAAGGTATAGTGTTCAGGCATACTGGTTTACACACAACAAGGAAGTGATCTTCACACAATGAGTAGGCCCCCCACCGATATTTTTTTTTCCGCAAGGCGTACATACTTTTATGCCGTAGATGGTTCAGTAATTCATTAATTATACATGTATGTACAAAACATATAAGGACTGTTCCGAGGTTATTTGACGGCGAGCTATTGATGGACATCATGCTGTTCGTGACGTTGATTAGACAGAATGAACTTCATGGAGAAGTTGAGACATGTTTCAAATGTAAACACGATGAATACTTAGGGCTTCTGAAGATGTGATGGGGGAGACGGGGGTACTCCGGAAAATTTTGGAATTTGAAACGGTTCTCTACACATATCTGACCCATTTCAAGGCACGTCAGTTACAAATATTTGGGGGGGGGGGGCCAAAGTGTTCCTTGCTTACCCCCCCCCCCCTTTTTTTCATATTGAAGGGGCCGGGCCCCGCTGCCCCCTTTGTGCTGGAAAATACTGCAACCGTGATCCTCATAAAGAGACTCAATATGTTTTCATGTTCATTGTTTTCATGATATTAATGATATGTACGATAAAAACATTCTAGATATTTATCTCATAGATACATACTGATGAAGCCTCTGTGGAATGAAAAGTGCGTATGTGGCGAGCTCTCTTGTTTAGGAGGTGAAATTATCACCTATTGAATATGTATGATATGGTGACGTCAAATTGAGACCTAATGAATATGCATGATATGGAGAAGGCGCACGGTGCGAGGAGCACTATCATTCGAAGATCTGGGCAATTGCGTGTTTAGGCCTAGGAGTTGTCTCCCTTGCCCTAGACAATATCAATGGAGGAATTGTCTCCCTTACTCTGGAACAGTGTCAGGATATATGTGCTAGTTGTAACCCTTGTTTATGACACTAATCAATGGTGAGACGATGTGTCGCGTACCAAAATGAAGGTCAAGGTCAGAGGTCAAAGGTCACTGGCTTAAAAAACAGGAAATCACTGAAGTGTTCGTGTCCGGTCTATATCTGTGAACGTTTTCTATCTACAGTTGCAATCTTTTGTGAGTGGATACGCTAGGTGGGGACGATGTGTTGCGTACCAAACTTGAGGTCGAGGTCAAAGGTCACTGTTGCCTAATATCAGGAAATCATTGATCATTGACAATTTTCTATCTACAATTCTAATTTTTGGTGAGTGGATGCCCAAGGGGGGAACGATGTGTTGCATACCAAATGTAGGTGAGGTCAAAGGTCCGTGTGACTGAAAAATCAGGAAATCATTAATAATTTCTAATGTTTTGTGAGTGGAGTCAATAGGGGGAAATGAAGTGTCGCATACCAAAAAATAGGTCAAGGTCGAAGGTCAAAGGTCACTATGACCCCAAAATCAGGAAATTATTAAAAATAACATTTTTTTTGTGTCCGTAGATACATCAGGGGGACACGATGTGTCACCTACAAAAATGTAGGTCAAGGTCAAAGGTCAAGGTCACTGTGACCCCAAAAGCGTGAAATTGTTAAAATCATGATTTTTTTAATCCATTGAGAAATTACAGGGAGCCGTTTTGTCATGTACCAAAATTTATATCAAGGTCAAATAGTCAAGGTCACTGTGCCCCCAGAATCGAGGTCAAAGGTCAGTGTGACCTAAAAGTCAGGAAATCATTCAAAAATACTAATTTTTTGTGAGTGGATTCAATAGGGGGAAATGAAGTGTCGCATACCAAAAATTAGGTCAAGGTCGAAGGTCACTGTGACTCCAACATCAGGAAATTATTAAAAATAGCATTTTTTTTGTGTCAGTAGGTACATTAGGGGGACACGATGTGTCACATATCAAAATGTAGGTCAAGGTCAAAAATTACAAGCGTCTGGACCGTCATTCATAATTCAGCCGTCGTCCATTAAAGAATATCCGCATCTATAATCCAAAGACCTATTCCATATAACAGTATTAGCACCAAATTCAAAAAGACAATCATAATATACATAAACATAGGCTTGTTTCCTGCAAGAGAGAAGCGGTCAACAGTTTTCAATGATGCCGGCAAGACATGATGTTCCAAAAATATCAAATCCGTATCGATGATCAGTATTCTTAATCCATAATATTCGTTGTAAAGTCGTCATCTAAAGGATGATGTATCTCAGTCACGCTTTGATTGTGACTGTTCATATGAGTACCATGAGGATCTTGAAGTACATGGGTTCATACGGCCCCTAGCCCCGGGTTAAGCGGAATTAGACATAAGTTACGAAATGTAATGCCATAGATCTTGCACACTACGCTCTTATTTTGCTATCAGCATGCGATATGTATCGCCAAACTTGTTAGAAATAATGATTTTTTGTGTCCATTGAGAAATTAATGGGAGACGGTTTGTCATATACCAAAATTTAGGTCAAGGTCACTGTGACCCCAGAATCAAGAAATCTTTAAAAAAATATTTTTTTTTTGTGTCAGTTGATACATTGAAGGAAGACAAAATCAGGAAATCATCAAAAACAATTTTTTTTCTACCAGTAGATACATTAGAGGGACATGATGTGTTATACATACCAAAAGGTGGGTCAGAGATCAATGTCACTGGGACCCCAAAATCAAGAAATCATTAAAAGTCACATTTTCATATGCCTGTCGAAGACGAGGCCATTTAATGCGATGTTGCGGTCGGTCCATTTATCCATTAACAGTTGTCCATGTGATATCTCTAGTTTCAAGGTATGATTGGTACCAAACTGTGAGTATACCTTACTCGCATGGCAAAGAGGAGCCATACATTTTGAGATCAATTTGTCAAAGGTCAAGGTCACAGTCCCCCAAAACTGAATCAAGTGTAGCTGACTATATGTGTTGGGTTGGAATATTCAGAGTTCTCTCCCCTACATGTATATGGCATTTGTCCTGTGGAGTTGTCTCCCATGATGATGTTTGAAACCGCTATTGTTTGAAATTTAGTTAAACTGTTGTGACATAAAAACCATACATTTACTAATTGGGGAGAGGGGTCCTTCATGAACTTCATACCTGTTTAGTAACTCGAGAACAAAGGTTTACTTCATCAGTTTCTTTTTCCTTCATGAAAAATTCTCTCGGCTGAAAGGACTCCATTTACAGGAAAACTACTATTTTATTGTGTTTGACTATGGTCGATTTCAGTGTGGGATATGTGAGCTCTCGTTACTTGCTCCAAGGTCAACTAGTTTCGAAGAGTTAAGCTCATTTCAGTTTATCATTCAATTTTAGATGTTATATATGTTACATTCTCAGAAGTACAAAATTGTAGACCTTTCTCTGGATTGCTAGCTACCAATTGGAATCAAGGCTATTAAACAACCTTTTAATTTGGACCAATGTAATTCCAGATATACAGGCGTATATTGAAGCCCCTTGGGCTCTTGTTTAAAATAAAATCAATCTATAATCAACAACAACAACAACAAAAATAAATAAATAAAATTACTTGGCTTCAAATATGGCAAAATATATATTTTTATGTTCAAAATCGGAATACATATAAAGCAGTGACATTATGTTTCCGGAGCTGTAGAAATATGAAATATTTACTTTGAGTTACACACAGCAGGGGCCTGAGACAAAACTTCTGGTGCATGTGATGCGGGGGAGGGGGTGGAAAAATGAGAGGGACTCTCTGATTGTATGGTGTCTTCATTATCAAATCATTAATAATTATAAGAAAGAGGAAATAATCAAAATTTGCAATACAGTAGAGGTCCTATTCTCAATTAAAGGTTGCATGTACATACAACATCCTTACACTATCAGGGCCATACGATGGTAATTTCCCTAATAATTCACCTTCCAAATTTAAATCGAAAACGGCCGATTTTTCGCCTGTCGTGATTTTCTCCATCCTAATAAAACGAAAACGGGAGCATTTACAATATACTCGTGAAACAATAAATTCGAACACTCCCGTTTTCGTCGTGGAGTTAAAATTTTGTGCCGCTGGAAGTAAAGTGAATATGTTACTCAGAATAATTTCTGTACAACTAAATCGTGACTAACGATACGCGTTGACACAGAAATAAAATACAAAAGTGCAGTTTTCGTGGTTGCGAATTCTCCGTATATCATATATAGAACTATGATCAGAAGTCCCTAACCGGGTTCTCATTAGCACGAGGTTGGAGGCGAAAATGCCCGTCAACTGGCCATTTGAGTATTTCATTTGTGCTACGGGGAGATGTCAACAGACATGGATGCTGGTGTTTTATTCACTCACCAATCCAGAACGACGTTTCCATGTTATAAAATGACAGACGTCAGTGTTTCCAACAACATGTTAATCCAGTTTATAATCAACGGGGAATCATCTTTATGGAGCGGACGAACAAAAAATATGCACCCTCGCTGGGTCAGTCACATTGACATCTCACGAGTGACGTTGTACTTGTAGACAAGTCAATGTACTGTACAACCCGATCATCATTGCAGGAATTTAGACGTTTAGTTTTTATGTATTTTCAATCCTTGACAAGCTGGACATTTCACTTTTTACTTCGTGTTTGATGGATAATGAACCAAACGTCGGCATCACAGTACAGATTTAGCCGGGAAATCTGGTCGACTGACTGCAGGCACGTGTCGCAATACTGTCGGGCTATCATCCCTATTGCGGTAATGGAAACTTCCACTGACCCGGTGTTGTAATCCCACAAGGCTTTAGGACCATTCTCACGGTGCGATTTGTAGTAACAACTTGTAGCATACAGGTCCGTGTAACCTTGCACAATTCAATTTTCGTTTTTTGTTTTTGTGTTCTCAAAATCAAAAATTGAAAATTGACCGTCAATTTTCAATTTTCGTTTTTTGTTTTTGGTTTCTCAAAATCAAAAATTGAAAATTGACCGTCAATTTTCAATTTTCGTTTTTCGTTTCACTTGTCCCAAAAATGAAAATCAAATAATGAAAATTGCCTCGACTTGTCCGTTTTTCGTTTTTTGATTTTAACTTTGACTCGTCAATGTTAACTGCGCACGCGCAAGACTTATGATGTCACTTTCGGTTCGCGGAGTAGTATGGAAAGCGCAAATCGGGTTGTTTAGGCAGGTGTGGAGCATAATATGGAAAAACAGTAGGGGGCAAGATGTGGGAGTTTCACTACACTATAGATCCCTGGAGCCAGGCATTCGAGCTAGAATATAATGGGCCAACTGCGCATAAGCGAGTAGGCAATCGTGCAGCAGGTGTGAAGCATTATATGGAGAACAACGGGGTTGATACACATGGGAGTTTCGTTAAAGTAGGGTAGTATAATAAATACGTGGGTACCCTAATCACATCTTCATTTTATCTAGCCAATTTCTACGTTCCCACTTCGAACTTCCCTTGATATATCTGGACCCCTTCAATGTTCAAATAACTTATAAATAGACACGAGACGTCACTGACCTCGAAAACATTTGAAATTCGAAATGGGTCGCACAAGAGCGTTATTGATTGGCTGACCTAATTAGTGGGCACCTTATTAGGAGGAAAGACGCCGCTAATAGAGGATGATGTCACTCAACGTGACTTCATTCGCAATCGATGTACGCTCTGATTGGTTCTTCTGTCGTTAGTAGGTGAAATTTACATCTCGGATTTTGAACACTGAAGGGGTCAGATGAATCAAGGCAGGTTCGAAGTGGGAACGTAGAAATTGGCTCGATAAAATGAAGATGCCTAATCATAACCCCCAAGGAAACTTCCCACGTCGATGCGTTGAAGCGTTTGACACCCACACTTGCGTTGAAGCGTTTTTGACGCTGAACGTTGACGAGCATCTGAACGCTCCAACGATCCAGGTCCCAAAAATAGAGAATGAAGATTGGACCTGAAGCGTTGAAGCATTCAGACGTCTGACATCAAACGTGGCGATTGTGTGCTTGTTTGAAATGGTGGTTTACGGGCCGCATACTTACTCTTATTGGTATTAAATCTTTGTTGGTATCTTTATAAATACTATATTTCAAATCAATAGCAAATAGCGGTTGTCTGCATGAATGCTGTTCGCTTTTGTAGCGCTCTAAACATCTATTTTTAGAAATGAGAAAATCTAAGACTGCGTTCTGATTGGCTCAGGCCTCAAGGCCAATAACCATTGAGAACAGCGGGATGCCACATATCCAGACCTGTCTGGTGCATCTTCACAAATCCAGGTAAATCGTGAATCCCCGCACATAGACTGCAGTACTCTCTGTTAATTCAAGATATTAACAGACAGTGATAGTGTACTGTTCCAGCTGTCTCCCCTTCAGAGATTGGTCATTCGACTCCGCCATTTCAAACTAAGACGAGCATTTTCATTGGATCACTATTTATAGGAGCCACCCCAATCTTCATACACAACCACGTGACTGTCTCAGTTGACCGATGACATAGCGCGGCATCGTTTTCGATTTCAAAATCTGGCGTATAACTGGGAAAATGTTGTTGTTGCTACATCAGCCTATCATTGGCCCTCCGTAGAAGGGTCCAATACTATAGGCTATCCCCGCACAGGGTTTACTTGGACATTTTTGGTGATTCGAGTGAGTTCTTGAGTCGTTGCTTCAATCTCGAACATTTCATCCCCGAGGTTATTTTGAATTAGCATGTCGGTATCCCAAGCCGGCGGTTTTTGCCTTGACTCTCGATGTCGATTTCAGCCGACATCAAAGTTATGCCAGCGATGTCACATCTCAAACCGTCCAGCTAGTGGATTGGAGTAATGAGCTAGCTGAACCTGTTGAATAATTGGTTTGATTTAGAGGATACCCCTTGATCTTTTTTTTATCCAGAACTATCGTGTGCAACCATGCAACCAAGGCAATGTATAGATACCCTAACAAATCGATCAATACACTGGCTCCCGAGGATGGCCTGGTGGGCCACATGCCTCTCACGCTCCACACCTCTCATACGACACGATTTGCGTTTTCTATTCTACTCGTCGTACCGGAAGTGACATGATAACCCGTCCACATTAGAACTTAACATAGATACGTCAAAGTTAAAATCAAAAAACGAAAAACGGACAAGTCGAGGCAATTTTCAATATTTGATTTTCATTTTTGCGTGAAGCAAAACGAAAAACGAAAATTGAAAATTGACTGTCAAATATCAATTTTCGTTTTTTGTTTTTGTAATCCCAGAATCAAAAATTGAAAATTGACGGTCAAATTTCAATTTTTGATTTTCAGAACACAAAAACAAAAAACGAAAATTGAAAATTGACGGTCAATTTTCAATTTTTGATTTTGAGAAACCAAAAACAAAAAACGAAAATTGAAAATTGACGGTCAAATTTCAATTTTTGATTTTGAGAACACAAAAACAAAAAACGAAAATTGAAAATTGACGGTCAATTTTCAATTTTTGATTTTGAGAACACAAAAACAAAAAACGAAAATTGAATTGTGCAAGGTTACACGGACCCATACAACTCAGTTGCATCGTGAGAACACTAGTGCGATTTTAGTCGTATGCTATAAGTCGTATGAAATAGGGCAGGTCCTATTTCATGCGATTAGTTGCATGCTACAAATTGGGGGATTCCCCCACCGAGTTGTCACTACAAATCGCATCGTGAGAATGGGCCTTTTCCGACTGACGGATCGAATTGGAAGAGTTCACTTTCAAAATAGGGAAGTAAGGCACAAAAGTTTTTAACACGCATATCGCTTTTCAACAAAAACAACGTGAGGGCAGATCTTTCTTTCGTTTCGTAGACTATATTTTCTTTGTATTTCATTCTTGAAACTTGCCACTCTGGCGGACAAATTCACGACCTACGCAACTTAATGATAACTACACAGGGACTGCTTGAAGTTGAAGAAAAAGAAAGAAAAAAAACATTTACGGTGACAGATGGCTGATAAAAACTTTTGGGTCGGTAGCTTTTCATGGGGCGGGCGGGTTACGCCAACTGACATATTTTAAGGATGGCCCAGAGTCTTTTAAACTTAACTATGATAGAGATATCAAACATAATACACGGTTATCAATAGATCACAACGATCACGGTGAAGCGGTCAGCCATTTTGGATCTTCCGTGAATATCAGCGTAACATATAATTCGAACACAAGCGTCTTTCTGGAATTAGCGCGACAAATAATTCGAAAGTAGCCAATTTTTGAAGTTGCGAGTTTCATCACTGCATCGCGAATTATTACGGAAATTACCGCGTATATCCAGAGTTTATTTGGGGACACCCTTTCTTGCCCTGTTTTGAACGCATTTGTATGTAAAAAGCATTAAAATTGGCAAGTCAACTTTGGGTGCCCATACCCCTTAACAGATATCAAAATAGCTCTGGATGTGGTCCTGACTATCCATATATATTAGATGTATCCTGCAAAAACTGGTTAATAAGCTTCATGCCTCCACCAGTATATTAGTCACTGCCTCAGTTTGATCGGCTGTGCTGAGTCTGTAGTTCTTGCCATTCACTGAAGTGGTGCCTCCCTCCATGTACCAAGATTCAAGATTCTTGATACCATGAATGTGATTGATCCTTAAAAAACAAAAAAACAAACAACAAACCAACAAATGAAAAAAAGAAAGAAATAAAGAAAAAGAAAGCTAACATAGCATAGAAGATCACGTATATTATTCAATTAATACATGAGAAGTAAACTTATCACAGCCAGTGCATACCATTAGGCCTAAAATAAAATATTGCAATTGATCAGTGACCTAAGCCATAGATTGACGATTTCGGGTTCAAATATTTTGCGATCGTCTCCGAGAATGGAATAGTGTGCTCCAATTCCAATCAAATACCGCCTATTTGGGTGAAAAAAATCAAAACTCCAGTTGAGCATAATTTTTCGTAAATCTTTCAGTATTAAGTTGTTTTGTTTTTCAATTGAGATCCCGGTCATTTGTTCAGTATTTCTTTATTCACAAACAAGAGATACAAACTCTCAACTACTTTTCATATATAGGAACTTTAGAAATAACCCTACTGTCTGTCCCAGATAATATATCCCAGACGTTTTCGGTGATATTTCGGAGACAACTTATCGTACAACATTGAAAATTCCCACAGTATATAAACTAAAAAACATTAATTTTATTCCTGTCTTTCATTAGAATCTTTTGAGAATTGACGAAAATCACCAATACCATGTTATTTTGGGGCCAACATGACTTTGATCTGCCAATGCAGGCATGACTTTATGACGTCAAAAATATAACTCACAAATCTCCCATCTAATTTTTGTTTTTCGCGATTTATGGAGAACCACTGGAAGGATTTTGGTGATACTTTGAAATAAATTTAGTATTTTTTTCTACTGTGTGAAATTTCAATGCTGTCCGATAAACAATCTCACCCCAGAACTCACTTTAGCTGAGTTCCGCAAATACGGAAATAGCCGAACGTGAGATTGGCCCGATAAATTGTCCGAGACATATCGCCGAAAACGTCTGAGATATATTATCCGGGACAGACAGTAGACCTGAAGTCACTGTTTAATAACTGGTATAAATATGGTAAATATGGATAAGTTTTCCTACTAGTCCAAGAAAGGTCCACTAAGCTAACATTTTTGATAAGTTCGACAACTGTAGGTACAAAATAGCCGTTATCATCGATTAACAATATTTCCTATGTTAAAAAGATAGCAAAGGCAACCCAATTAATGAACCAGAGCTCATGTGCTCAGTCACGCATCAATGCAGCCATTCCGCTGCTATCGGGACAGGATTATTAACTTGAATTATAGTGCAAACCCGAGACTGAATGATCATTTCAGCTTGTAACGTTTATCAATGTAGTGATCGTCATTGTTATGAGACATTTTGGAATAAATCAAATTTCAGTTGTTACAATGTTATACCATTCAGATGCTTCCAGAGAGTGCCAATTTACCATCAAGTTTCAAAAAAAATTCTTAAGCTGCGAGGGGGGATACCCCTCTCTCAGACTCTCTCCCTCTCAAGCCCCCCAAACCTGATAACTTGTCTACGCCCTTGCCATCCTCCGTGAGCGGTGCCTAGATACCCATCCTCCATAAGTGGTGTCCAGATACCTCAACCTCCGTAAGCGGTGCCTAGATACCCCATCCTGGGTAAGCGGTGCCTAGATACCCCATCCTGGGTAAGCGGTGCCTAGATACCCCATCCTCTGTAAGCGGTTTCTAGATACCCCATCCTCTGTAAGCGGTGCCTAGATACCCCATCCTTCGTAAGCGGTGCCTAGATACCCCATCCTCCCTAAGCGGTGCTTAGATACCCCATTCTTCATAAGCGGTGCCTAGATACCTCATCCTCCGTAAGCGGTGACTAGATACCCCAGTAGTAGTATAAGTGGATTACAGACCGTATTTTGACGAGTGCGCAGGTGTTTCTGCGCAGATTTGTGGAGGAAGTGTGGAGGAACTGGGAGGTCACGGGAGGGTCAGAGGTCAAGTGCAGTATAGTTCCGCCAGAAGGACCAAAAGCTACCTCCAATCCAGGAGAGTTCCAATTGTTGGAGGGGATGTATTCAGGATGTATTCATCCGCGGTGATGCGGTTTGGCCGCGGTTTTGGCGGTGATTCGGGTGAGGTATCAAAGTGAAGCTTATGTGAGGGGGCATCTGATGGGGTGGGTGTGGGATTGAAATATCGGCATTGTGCGCATGCGCGGTGACCCAAGGGTATGGAAATAGCCGTTTTGGAGCTAGGGGAGCCCCTAATGGTCGAATGGGGTCGAGTGAGGTATCAACGTGAAGCCTAGGTGAAGGGGTATTTGATGGCTGGGTGGGTGCATGTAAAATTTTTCCTGAAAAAAAAAAATACGGAACACGGACTTTATCGAAAAACCTGGAAAAATGTCTATATGGGGTATGAGGGGTATATAGGTCGCCGGGCTTAACGGGGCTTGTCTATCAATAGAGTTATCTCCCCCTAGTTCCAGGGTGGGTGTATGTAAAAAATTTCCTGAAAAAATACGGAATACGGACTTTATCCTAAATTACGGGAAAATGCCTATATGGGGTATGGGGGGGTATAGGACCATCCTGGGAAACGTACTTCTATACATTTGCGGTAGGGTTGTGGGGTCTCGTTTTACTCGTCTCGTCATTTAGAACATGATAGGAAGTGTCCCCGTGCGAATCGGTGAAATTTTTGAAAAAGTACGATATAGCCTCATATAGTCCCATACTGAGGGTATAGGATCAATGTTTGTCCCCCTGGGAAACGTACTTCTATACATTTGCGGTAGGGTTGTGGGGTCTCGTTTTACTCGTCTCGTCATTTAGAACATGATAGGAAGTGTCCCCGTGCGAATCGGTGAAATTTTTGAAAAAGTACGATATAGCCCCATATAGTTCCATACTGGGGTATAGGTTCAATGTTTGTCTCCCTGGGAAACGTACTTCTATACATTTGCGGTAGGGTTGTGGGGTCTCGTTTTACTCGTCTCGTCATTTAGAACACGATAGGAAGTGTTGCGGAGCGAATCGGTGAAATTTTTGAAAAAAGTCACCGAGGCCTGGGTAGGCCCATAGGCCTATACTAAGTCCGGCAGCAGGTCGAAAAACCTGGAAATATAGTCCACCTAATGTTTTTTGATGGTTTCTATATCTTTTCGATGTGCTGATCACGAAACCGGATGATGCCACCTTGGCATCCTGGGGAAATCGAAATATCCAAGATGGCCGCCATGAGGCATTTCCTGGTTATTATGTCATGCTGAATTGTCGCATGGAAGATCTCGATCACTGATTGTGATATATTTGACTATAAAGTTGGGATAAATTTAATCAGGCGAAAACAAGAAAAAGAGGAAAAATTAGTTAAGATGGCTGCCGTTGACCCTTAACCCTACTTGGCCCGAAGTGTGGGGGGAGGGGCGTGGGGGGGGAGGCAAAATTGCTCCCCCTACCAAACGTTCTGTGCTATCTCCGGAACGACAAAAAACGGATCGCTGAAACTTCGTGACTTTACAGTTTGTCATATTGGGGTCATTTTGAGCCTATTTCCATAACCCCCGGAGCAGGGGATCATGGGTAAGTTCAAGATGACGCCCACGTGGGGTTACCAGAAAAGTGAAGATTTGGTCATATTTCTTCAAAATTTCTGCTTTCCCGCGATGAAAAGTGGGCAAAAACTATTTCACAGCAGATTAATATTACTAATTGATCGTGCAGTTTTGGCGGAGAAGGTGCAAAAATAAAGAAATCGGAAAATCTGACCAAAAAATCGTCCGGAAATGTCGTTTTTAGCTCATCTGGGCCGAAGGCCCGATGGGCTTATGTCATGGCCTGACTGTCCGTCGTCCGTCGTCCGTCGTGCGTCGTCCATCGTGCGTCGTGCGTAAACATCTTCTTCTCTGAAACCGCTTGGCCGATTAAGCTGAAACTTGGCATGCATGTTCCCCCCAATGAGTACACCAGAATTTGTTCATGCCGTGTCGATACGATTTTAAATATGGCCGCCATGGCGGCCATCTTGAATTTGCCATTGAAACATTGTTATCGCGATTTCTCAGGAACTACTGCATAGATCTTTCTCAAATTTGGTACACAGGTTCCCCTTGGGGTCTAGTTGTGCAAGATACCTGTTGTGGTCTGATTCACAAATCCAATATGGCCACCAGGCGGCCATCTTGGATTTCCCCATGAAACATTGTTATTGCAATTTCTCAGGAACTACTTTGTGGATCTTCCTCAAATTTGGTACACAGGTTCCCCTTGGGGTCTAGTTGTGCAAGATACCTTTTCTGCTCTGATTCGAACATCCAATATGGCCACCAGGCAGCCATCTTGGATTTCCCTATGAAACTTCGTTATCGTGATTTATGAGGAAGTACTGCATGGATCTTTCTCAAATTTGATACACAGGTTCCCCTTAGTGTCTAGTTGTGCAAGATACTTTTGTGGTCTGATTCAGAAATCCAATATGGCCACCAGGTGGCCATCTTGGATTTCGAGATGAAACATTATCTCGATTTCTCAGGAAGTACTGCATGGGTCTTTCTCAAATTTGGTACAGAGGTTCCCCTTGGGGTCTAGTTGTGCAAGATACAATTTGTGGTCTGATTGAAAAATCCAATATGGCCACAAGGCGGCCATCTTGAATTTGCCAGTGAAGTCTTGTCATCATTATTTTTCGTTAACTACTGCATGGATCTTTCTCAAATTTGGTACACAGGTTCCTCTTGGGGGTCTAGTTGTGCAAGATACCTTTTCTGCTCTGATACGAACATCCAATATGGCCACCAGGCGGCCATCTTGGATTTCCCTATGAAACTTCGTTATCGTGATTTATCAGGAAGAACCGCATGGATCTTTCTCAAATTTGATACGCAGGTTCCCCTTGGGGTCTAGTTGCACAAGATACAATTTGCGGTCTGATTGAAAAAATCCAATATGACCACCAGGCGGCCATCTTGGATTTCCAGATGAAACATTATCGCGATTTCTCAGGAACTACTGCATGGATCGTTCTCAAATTTGGTATAGAGGTTCCCCTTGGGGTCTAGTTGCGCAAGATACAATTTGTAGTCTGATTGAAAAATCCAATATGGCCACCAGGCGGCCATCTTGGATTTCCAGATGAAACATTGTAATCGTGATTTCTCAGGAACTACTGCATGGATCTTTCTCAAATTTGGTACAGAGGTTGCCCTTGGGGTCTAGCTGTGCAGGATACCATATATGGTCTGATTGAAAAATTCAATATGGCCACCAGGTGCCATCTTGGATTTCCCCATGAAATTTTGTTATCGTGAATTCTTAGGATATTACTGCATGGATGTTGATACACAGGTTCCCCTTGTGATCCAGTTGTGCAAGATACCTTTTTTTGGTTCATTTCGAAAATCCAATATTGCCGCATCTTGAATTTCCCATGAAACTTTATCATAAAATCTCAGGAAATAACTGCATGGATCATTTTATAGTGTTCAGGGGGAACAACACAAGTTAGAAACTCATCTATTGCAGTTCTTTAGTAAAAATTTCTCACAGCTACTTTCTCCAGTTACAGACAGATGACCTACAGTGCCGTGGCACTATCTTTTACATCTTCGCAGACAGATGGGGGTATGTCTTGGTTAGGCCATACCTCACCAGAGATTACTTTCATTGGAAAAATGTCCTGTTACATCTCATTGCCATCGTAACAACCCAGTCGCACATATTTCGTGCTCGACATGTCTCCCCCTGGTGCATATACCCACAAAATATTGGAATCGTAGGTTAAAACTGTCCAATGTACTGTCCGGACACGAAGTGGACAGACGGACGAACGACTGCAATCACATAATAAA
This sequence comes from Hanleya hanleyi, assembly GCA_036873755.1. Lineage (NCBI taxonomy): Eukaryota > Metazoa > Mollusca > Polyplacophora > Lepidopleurida > Hanleyidae > Hanleya > Hanleya hanleyi. Next base: position 43,295 of record JAVTVY010016271.1, read on the forward strand.
AATTGGTTCTGGTTATTGCTTATACAGCTTACTGACAATCACACATTATATTTTGGTATAATTGCCTTTATTCCATAACCTCCAATTACAATCATGAATTTACAGCTTGACCTCCTGTGAAATCGACTATGTTGCCATTTTGTTCAGGGGAGACAACGCAAGTTAGAAACTCATCTATTGCAGTTCTTCAGTGAAAATTTCTCGCAGCCACTTTCTCCAGTTATAGCCAGATGAGCGCTACAGTGCCGTGGCACTATCTTTGAAAATGACATCACTGTGACGTCATCAAAGTGGCCATCTTGGTTTTTTTTTGTTGCATTTTCTGTAGAGCTTGACACAAAGCTATAGTGTGGTAAGTTTCAGCCCCTAGCTCAAGAGGTAAAGAAAAAAATTGGTGGGGAGAGCATTTCGCCCCCCCCCCCCATGCCTGGACATGCCTCAAAATGCCCAGGCCAGATAGGGCTAAAATATGGCCGTCTCTTTGAAATATGAAGCGTTGAATTTATTGTTTACCTCAATCACCCATGGCTTTCAAAATGCTGATATATATGACACATTGATCTTATTCGCTTGAGCTTCGTAGTTCCACTTACCCGTATATACCTCCTATGATACACAGCGCCATCTGTTCACTGCACATAAACTTCAGAAAACAGCGCCATCTATACTTGGTTGCTAAATACTGTAAATTTGTCCTTTCTACCACGAGATTAACCATGGCTGAATGCTTTTTCAAATGCGGAATAGATAAGCCCCTGGCAACCTCAGGAGTAGAGCGGATTGCTAAGATAATAGGATCCAGTAATCGTAGAGGTGATGGCCTACATGTACATCTTGATCTCCAACGTCAGTTGGACGAAGACAATAACTTGACAATTAAATGTCATCGAAACTGCGTCTCATCCTACACATCATCGGCACACATTGATAGATATTTGAAACGACAGGGAAAGACCATTGAACAATCTAAATCACCGCCACCATTTCGAAGTCGCAGATCTGAACATGCATCATTTTCTTTCCTTGAAAATTGTATCTTTTGTGGAGAATTGTGCATCATGGACATTGATCCTCGACACCCAGACCGTTGGCGTACGGTTCGGTTATGTAGAACTGCCGATCGTGGTTCCGGCACAAGATCATTCAAAGAATGTATCTTGGAAGTTTGTGAAAAACGTAATGACGAGAACGCCCGACAGGTTAAAGTACGATTGCATGGGGCATTGAGTGATCTTCATGCTGCCGATGCACGTTACCATGATGATTGCAAAAGCAAATTTATGGCACCCCGCTCAGTACAATTTGCAACGAAAAAAGGTCAGGATTCTGAAGGTATAGATTCGGCCTTTCAGTCTGTCGTTGACGAAATGATATCTGACAAATCCCGTGTTTTGACATCTGTGGATGTTTTCAATCTGTATCAGTCATATGGAGGTGGGCTAGTGTCCCGTCGCAGTCTTGTTCTGAAGTTGTCAGAACACTTCGGTGAAGATATTTTGATATTTTCATCCTCTGGGCTCGCCAATATCATCATGTTTCGAAGAAAAGCTTCGGAACTGCTGCGCATAGTGGTTGACGACGAAGACGATAATTCAGCAGCTGTACTTGGCAAAACAATTGCAAGTGAATGCAGAAAACTGAATTCTGATCAATATTTGTATCAGACAAGGATTGATAAAAACGTTGCATCAGAAGAAGTCAGTTCTACTTTGTTGTCTGTACTGTCGAATGTATCCGACAAATTAAATTCTACTTTGCCAGCCATTTTGATTGGCAACATCATTACCGGTGTAGTAACCGGAAGGCCAACTGGTCTCCAAATAGGTCTGGGGGTTATGGTTAGAGAAAAATCTATAATAGAACACTTTTATGACTTTGGTGTTACGTGCTCGTATGACGAAGTCTTGCGATTCAAGTCTTCTGCGGCCAAATCATCTCTTGAAAGTCCTGCTGCCAGTGCAATATCAGATTCTGATATTGGGCTAGTTCAAGTGGTTGTAGATAACTTTGATGCCAACATATCTTCTCAAAATGGTTTACGTTCAACGCATGCTTTGGCTGTGCTGTTAACACAGTCGCAACCCAGTGAGAATGTTGATGTGTGCGAAAGTACAATGAGACGCATTAAGAAGGATGAAATGAAAACTGAAATGAAAGATGTCCCCATACAACGCTATAATGGCCCAAAGAAACCAGAGATGCCCGAACAAGAAATTAGGCGTTCTGTAGTCTCCTTAAAAGTCCTTGCACTACAAGAAGTATCATTACAGCGAGCCAACAATGTAGATTTCGACTTTTTAAAGAGTGTAGTTTCTCATCCTTCTCCCACTGAGTTTGGTGGATATAACACGAGTATGAGCCGTGAACAAGGACATGCTTTACAACCGGCAACAAAAGTAGTTTACAAACCACTCATAGATATGTTACCTTCTGACCCATCTACGATGATGACTGCCATGGTAGACGCTCAAAACCTCACAAGACAGACAGGACAACTATACACGGTATTTACAGCAGATCAACAGCTTTATCGTGTCGCGGTTGATGTAATGTGGGTACATCGTGAGCTGTTTTGCGAATTCATTCCTCGACTTGGGGGAATGCACATGCTCATGAGTTTTGTTGGGTGTGTCGGTGTGTTGATGGCAGACAGTGGACTGAAAGAGGTGATGGAATCCACATTTGGGGGAGTGATTCGTATGTTATCCGGCAAGAAATTCCCACAGAATGTTCGGGCACTTCGAATAGTCACTGAGGAAATTTTGCGAAACACATTAGAAGATATCCATTGCCATGATGAGTTGATGAGCTTACTGGAATGTAAGGCTGCTGCCAGTAGAACAGCAAAACACTGGATTGATAATCTGATAAAACCAGTGTTCATAATGATGCTATTTGTAAGAGCTGAACGCGAAGCTGATTGGCCATTACACTTGTTGGCCGTGAGTTCCATGATGCCATACTTCTTTGCTGCGGGACATATAAACTATGCCCGTTATGCATTGTACTACCTTCGCGCAATGGAGCGCCTGCCAGCAGATGTCTTGGTCAGCTTTCTCAAAGGTGAACATGTAATGCGCCACAAACCTGGCTTGTGGAATGGCATGTGGTCAGACATGTTCATTGAGACGACCTTTATGAGGTATGGGCACGGACCGGGTGGGCTTGTGGGAATAACTCTTAATCCTTCGGCAATGAAAAGGTGGGCCCTCAGTCTACACACCTGCAGCCGTCTCATCAAAGACGTGGTTGACATGACAGATGTGGATACTGAATCTCAGCAGGTCATTCGTCACAAGGAAGAAATGCCAGCTCGAAAGAATTCCGATTTGAAAGACAGGCAATCAATCAGAGAAAAACTTCAAACTTGCATCGATCCACTAAATTCTGATGAAAACTTAACTGATGACGGTATGATCAACATAATATCTGGTAGAATTTGTGCCGAGTCTGTGAATGTTGACAAAGCTACTGATATTGGGAGGAAGCAAATGGTTGAATATGAATCCGGTTGGCCTGGTGGTTTCAATGAGCCATTGGTCAACAGGGTTACAACGATGTCGGTGAGTCGAAAACGTGTCAAAGTTGGTTCCGGAGCCACTTTTGACACAGGGCTCATCTACTCCAGAGTCATGGGGTTGATGGCCACACGCGACATTAATCTGAAAGATGTTTTCTTGTTTGAGTTGGCCCCTTTGCCAACGGCAATGTTTGAAGACAATGGTGACATGAGGATAACAAAAACCAAGTCCACCCTGAAGAAAAAACTTCAAGTCGAGCAATCATCTCGAACACTCCAGACCCCAGAAGTCACTATTATTGACGGATGTGCCATTCTCTGGATCATTCAGTGGCCATCACAGGGCACGGTTCAACATTTTGTTGACGGATTTGTGAACTACGTTCTGAGTAAACTATGCCACGGAGATGTCTACCTTGTATTCGATCGGTACTATGAATATAGCATCAAGGGTACCACAAGAACTGGTCGAGCTGGTTCACAAGCGAGCAGGCTTCATAAGCTGAGATCATCTACAGCCCTCCCTCCTCAGCAAGTAGTTCTTAATGTAACTGGGAACAAGATTCAGTTAATTGATTTGATTTGCCAGCAGCTGCTTGAAAAGGTGAAGGATCGCCAAGAGACCTCTGACAGATACAACTTCCGACTTGTGGTGACTGGAAGTAACCCTGTTCCTAGCGAAATATACAAAGGTACCGTGATAGCTCGTCATGACATGAAGACAAGCCACGAAGAGGCTGATGTAGTAATGGTCCAGCAAATGGTGGTCCTTGCAAAACAAGGAAAACAATCCATCAAAGTTATCTCTGACGACACCGATGTTTTTGTCTTGCTTGTACATCCATTACCACCATAGCGAGATAAACTCTATTGTGTTAATGGAAGGCACCAGCTCAAAGCGTGCCTTGATTGACATTGGGACAACAGCAAAGAAGCATTCTAATATTGTCCCCCATTTGCTGGCCGCTCATGCTGTCTCTGGTTGTGACACAGTGGCGTATTTGTGGGGCCTGGGTAAAGCAACAGTACTGAAAGCACTTTCGAAGGGACATGTTCTTCCAAAGTTAGGTGACCCTGAGGCAGACATAAATGAGGTCATTGCCATATCTACTACATTTGTTGCAGCATGTTATGGGACAAAGTGTCTTGGTAATATGTCTGACGTTCGATATCAAATGTGGCTGGTCAGAACGGCAAAGCGAAAAATGACCACAACACCTAAACTAAAATCACTTCCCCCAACTACAGAAGCCTTTGCGGAGAATGTGAAACGTGCTCATTTCCAAGCATGTATTTGGAAAGCTGCTCTCGAACAAGACCCACCGGAAATGGAGGCAACCGAGCATGGATGGCTCAAGGATGAATTAACAAAGTCTCTCTCAGCAGTAACCATGCCATCCAAGACACAACCTGCACCTGCGATGATTCTGGAGATGATCCACTGTGGTTGTGCCACTGAGAATCCTTGCTCATCAGGAAGATGTAGGTGTAGTAGCGCTAAACTCTCGTGTACGGTATTTTGCAGTTGTCATAAAACTGAAAATTGTCAGAATCAATGGACTACAGAGGCTGATGGGGACGACGATGAAGCAGATGAGGATGACGATGATGACACAATTGAACAGGATACAGTATAGCTTGATGAACAGTTACCTTGCTTCATGTACATTTCGACGATTGCGGTTACGTACTACGTCAATGAATCAATTTCCATTGATTCGTCTGCCATTCATTTACCTATTGAAACATCAGGTATCCAGATAAAAGTTGAAGTGGTCCATTTCTGTAACCAGTATATTGTGGTCGACACTATTTTTTTTTTGTATATAGCCATTTGAATAACCACTATATTGTTGACACTGAAGCCAGTTTTATGACTACCAATTTGTTTAGCCATTAAAAGTGTATTGCCATCGCCAGAAAAGCCGGTGTTATGTTGTATATAGCCATCTGTTTGACCAGGCGGGTGGTTGGTGGGTGTCCGGTGGGCACAGGTTCCTGTTGCTTCAATGCACTTTGCTGAGAAGCAACAGGAACTTGATAATGTGGTGTCTAGCACTGTAATATCACTTGTCTTTATTGCACCATGTAAGCGTCTTGTCTGCGTCTTGTGCGCTGTCTTCAGTGTTTTATAGGGTGGATGGAGGGTGTCTGGTTCCATGCTGCTTCAAAGATTTCTTCTTTGAAGTAGCAGGAACACAACTGGGCTAGGTGGTGCTTAGTTGGTTCGTCGTGATATAGCTGAAATATTGTTGAAAGCGACGTTAAGTTCTATTCACTCACTCACTCACTCTGTTTGACCACTGTATTGCCAGAGAGAGGTAAGCCAGTGTTCTGTTGTATATACCGGTCTGTTTTTCCACTATTTTGTCATCAACAGTAAAACCAGTGTTATGTTGTATATAGCTGTCTGTTTAACAACTATATTTTCATTGGTACTATCCAGTGTTATGTTGTGCCTACCCATTAATGTAGTCACTATATTGTCATCGACACTAAATCCAGTGTTATGTTGTATATGTTCTATATAGCCGTCTGTTTAACCATCATATTGCCTTCAACATGATACTGTTGTGACTATGTTGAATATAGCCATAATAGTATGGTATTGGGTGTGTCGGACATCTTTGTTGTCCATTTTCTTACTCATAAGTGGTATGAAGTACTAATAAATCTATCCCACACAATTTCTTGAGCAATAAAAACTCTTAGACCAAAAATATATAGCTCAATTCCATATATCGATCAATCTGAGCGATACACCACGGTCAGGTTGCATATGCTGGCGGCCATCTTGGATATTTTAATTTCCCCAAGGATGCCAAGCTGGCATCATCCAGATTCTGAATCTGCACACTTTGGAGATACATAATCCATCAAAAAACGTTAGGTGGACTCCATTTCCACGTCAAGGCTTAAACTGGGGTTTGGCTGCCGGACTATACTGCATGGCTATGGGTGTATAGGCCCATACGGGGTGGACATGTTGGAGTCTAGGTGAGTCCCTAATGGTCCAATGGGGTCGAGTGAGGTCTTATTTTGAAGCTCTCGTGGAGGAGCACTTGACTACACTAATGGTTCGTCCGTGTTCAATAGTCTGCGCATGCGCAGCCTGGCCCGTAGTATAGAAAACAGGCATTTTGGGTGCTATGTAGGGGTGTGTTTGGGATAGAGATGGGCTATTCACGGTTCGAATGGGTCGTGTGAGGTGTCAAAGTGAAGCTTGTGTGGGGTAGTCAGAATGGTGTGTTTTTGAATGAAAGTCGCGTCAATCTGCGCATGCGCAGTTGGTTGTAGTAAGTAAAGTGGCCATTTTGGGCAGTACATGAAGGTATTTGGGGTCGAGATGGGCTATTCACGGTTCGAATGCGTCCTGGAAGGTGTCATCTTGTAGTTCTCGGGGTGTACATTCCGATTTAAGGGATGTCCGCGTCATCTGTGACGTCATCGGTGACGTCATCGGTACGAGTAGTAGCGAAAGTGACCATTTTCGGGCAGTACATGAAGGTATTTGGGGTCGAGATGGGCTATTCACGTTTCGATTGGGTGTGCGGTAGGAATAGCATTCTGCGCATGCGCAGACGCAATGCGGAGCTCTCGTCCAATCAGAAGCGAGTATTTCAAATCCGTCACAGAGCTCTCAGCCAATCAGAAGCGAGTATTTTGACCCGGTGCATTATGGGCCATATCCAAGATGGCGGCACGTATGTTCAAGATGGCGGCACATCCGGTGTCGAAAACTGACCATTTCTTCGGGATGTGGTCACCTAGTGTCGAAAACTGGACCCTGTATGGGTCCCGCTAGCGCCTTGACGCCATGATATAGACCGGAGAGAGAAAACAACAACAACAAGGATGACACATGAGGGAACAACAACAACAACAAGTTTTTTTTCATATAGTTTATTTTCCCCTTCCATCATAACATACCCACGCTGGGGGAGCCGCGTTGGGTATGTTTACAATTCAAGAAAGACTCTTGTCCAATCAGAGACCGCCATTTGCATCTGTCCTATTCGTTCCTGTCCGTTAGATGTATTCTTGTCCAATCAGAAGTCGCCATTTCAGAGAGTTCCTTCTTCGGTCATGTTCATTCTGAACCGTTTATTCTAATCATCGTCGGACAGGCCTGGATATTCTTCGGGCAGCATGTCCTGAAACAGTTGTTTGCGCATTCTGATCGCATTTTCCAGGGCCTCTGTGGATGGTAGCCCCATAGCCTCTTCCAAGTGACGCTTGGTCTTCATGATGGACCTGTGCGTGGGGTCGCCTTTCATTTCAAGCGGTAGTAAGGTATACTGTTCATAGATCGCCATGGCTGTTTTCCTGATGCGGGAGCGCATTTGGGTGTACGTCTGTTGTAAATTATCCTCTCCGGCGTCCTCGATCGCTTCAGCGTGAGTATTGATAGCTGCTGTCACAATACGATCCCAGAAGGTAGGTTCTGCCTCACTTTCCTGGGATGTAGGCTGACTCTCTGAGGTCAAGCTCTCCATATCAGTAGAAACACTGTCAGCAATCTTGGATTCGGTATCAGTCGATGCACTCTCATCAATCTCTGTATCAGTATCTGCCTCAACGGGCTCCTCGGCGTCTTCAATCCCATGTATATTTTTCTGGTGTCGCATCATATTGTAATGTCTGGTGAACGTGCGTTCACACTCAGAACAAGTATAAGCCATGTTGACGGTTGAACGTCGACTGCGTGTTTTGGGAATACGCTCGCTTTTATAGACAGTAACGGTCATCAACGCTTAGCTCAACGCTTCAACGCCCTGGTGTGTGTGTGTGTGTGTGTGTGTGTGTGTGTGGTAGTGTGTGGTGGTGGTGTCTGTACATATAAGAATGAACATGTGTCCCTCATCAGTCCTTATGTATTGGTCGACAGATCAACATGTCGTGTACGTGTACGTTCTGTCAGAGAACCTTCTCTCGTCGCGATAGTATGATCAGGCACATTCAAGGCAAACACAACCAAGAGACACCACCGAGTCCCGCTCCCGCTATAGGTCCAGCAAGTGCAGTAGAGCATCCCTACACGATGACGGTGAGCGGCCCTACGGCATGTGGAAAGACGTCCTGGGTAATGAAGTTCTTAGAGGAAGGTGTGGCAACCCCAGCTCCGACACGTGTTGTTTGGTGTTATAGCCAATGGCAGCCCGCCTACGAAACTACGTGATTACAGAATGTGAGTTTCGTCCCAGGGATTCCTCATGACATAGACGAACCGTATTACTTTGACCCCGAGCAGACCAACGTGGTAGTGCTAGATGATCTGATGAGTGCGGCCAAGGACAATTCGAAAATCGCCGACCTATTCACCAAAGGGTCCCATCATCGCAATCTGTCCGTCATCTATTTGACCCAGAATCTCTTTCCTCAAGGGAAGGCGTCCAGAGATATTGCCTTGAACTGCCAATACTTTGTGTTGTTCTCCAACCCCATCGACAGAGCACAAATTCGTGTGTTTGGTAGTCGAATTTATCCTCAGAACATCGACCATTTCATGCAGGCGTTTCAAGAAGCGACAAGTCGTCCGTACGGCTACCTGTTCGTAGATTTAAAAGCCCATACCCCCGAAGATCGCCGGCTGACGACCCACCTGCTACCCGGCGAGGAATCACCACAGCCCCTACACCATCCACCGAGTCCACATTTGGTGAAGCAGCAACCCACCCCCGTACAGCGGGCCTTCTTCATATCACCAGTCCCGGAATATCACCCAACCGTGAAGGCCCAACCCGAGGTTGAAGAACATAATGTGAACTCGAGGCTATGGAAGGATTTGTTCAAAGAAAGTATGGACGCCGAGATGGGCGAGATTTTGGAGGCCACAGGAAACAAGTTTCAACGCAAAGGGTATTCGAAAGAGGAAGCTGCAATTTTAGCCCATAACAGATTGGCACCCAGACTACGACGGGCTTTACGTCAGCAGTATGTCGACTTACTGACCCATATGAAATTGTTGGATAAGGATCCAGTCCATATGGAAATTGAAAGAACAGCGTCGATGTTGAAAACCTCGGGCATGAACTGGAAAGCGGCGTATGTCAGAGCAATAGCACAAAAGAAACATTTGTTCGAACGCATCATTAAACGTCGTTAAAGCGTTAAGAAAGTGTGTTAAAGCGTTGAGACGAGCGTTAAGGCGTAACGACGGGCGTTGACGGGCGTCACTGCATTTCGATGAATTGATGTCAATTCCATGAAATCAGAGCTTCTGAGCTAATTCACCAGGGCGTTGAAGCGTTGAGCTAAGCGTTGATGACCGTTACTGTCTATAAAAGCGAGCGTATTCCCAAAACACGCACAGTCGACGTTCAACTGTCAACATGGCTTATACTTGTTCTGAGTGTGAACGCACATTCACCAGACATTACGATATGATGCGACACCAGAAAAATATACATGGGATTGAAGACGCCGAGGAGCCCGTTGAGGCAGATACTGATACAGAGATTGATGAAAGTGCATCGACTGATACCGAATCCAAGATTGCTGACAGTATATCTATTGATATGGAGAGCTTGACCTCAGAGAGTCAGCCTACATCCCAGGAAAGTGAGGCAGAACCTACCTTCTGGGATCGTATTGTGACAGCAGCTATCAATACTCACGCTGAAGCGATCGAGGACGCCGGAGAGGATAATTTACAACAGACGTACACCCAAATGCGCTCCGCATCAGGAAAACAGCCATGGCGATCTATGAACAGTATACCTTACTACCGCTTGAAATGAAAGGGGACCCCACGCACAGGTCCATCATGAAGACCAAGCGTCACTTGGAAGAGGATATGGGCTACCATCCACAGAGGCCCTGGAAAATGCGATCAGAATGCGCAAACAACTGTTTCAGGACATGCTGCCCGAAGAATATCCAGGCCTGTCCGACGATGATTAGAATAAACGGTTCAGAATGAACATGACCGAAGAAGGAACTCTCTGAAATGGCGACTTCTGATTGGACAAGAATACATCTAACGGACAGGAACGAATAGGACAGATGCAAATGGCGGTCTCTGATTGGACAAGAGTCTTTCTTGAATTGTAAACATACCCAACGCGGCTCCCCCAGCGTGGGTATGTTATGATGGAAGGGGGAAATAAACTATATGAAAAAAAAATTGTTGTTGTTGTTGTTTCCTCATGTGTCATCCTTGTTGTTGTTGTTTTCTCTCTCCGGTCTATATCATGGCGTCAAGGCGCTAGCGGGACCCATACAGGGTTCAGTTTTCGACACTAGGTGACCACATCTCGACGAAATGGCCAGTTTTCGACACCAAATGTGCCGCCATCTTGAACATACGTGCCGCCATCTTGGATATGGCCCATAATGCATCGGGTCAAAATACTCGCTTCTGATTGGCTGAGAGCTCTGTGACGGATTTGAAATACTCGCTTCTGATTGGACGAGAGCTCCGCATTGCGTCTGCGCATGCGCAGAATGATATTCCTACCGCACCATCTCGACCCCAAATACCTTCATGTACTGCCCGAAAATGGTCACTTTCGCTACTACTCGTACCGATGACGTCACCGATGACGTCACAGATGACGCGGACATCCCTTAAATCGGAATATACACCCCGAGAACTACAAGATGACACCTTCCAGGACGCATTCGAACCGTGAATAGCCCATCTCGACCCAAATACCTTCATGTACTGCTCCAAAATGACCACTTTACTTACTACAACCAACTGCGCATGCGCAGATTAACGCGACTTTCATTCAAAAACACACCATTCTGACTCTACCTCACACAAGCTTCACTTTGACACCTCACACGACCCATTCGAACCGTGAATAGCCCATCTCTATCCCAAACACACCCCTACATAGCACCCAAAATGCCTGTTTTCTATACTACGGGCCAGGCTGCGCATGCGCAGACTATTGAACACGGACGAACCATTAGTGTAGTCAAGTGCTCCTCCACGAGAGCTTCAAAATAAGACCTCACTCGACCCCATTGGACCATTAGGGACTCACCTAGACTCCAACATGTCCACCCCGTATGGGCCTATACACCCATAGCCATGCAGTATAGGCCTATGGGCCTACCCAGGCCTCGGTGACTTTTTTTCGCTCCGCAACACTTCCTATCGTGTTCTAAATGACGAGACGAGTAAAACGAGACCCCACAACCCTACCGCAAATGTATAGAAGTACGTTTCCCAGGGAGACAAACATTGAACCTATACCCCAGTATGGAACTATATGGGGCTATATCGTACTGTGGCGAAATCACTTCCAACTGTAAATTTATTCCACATTTTTCAAAATATATTATTTTATCCCCTGGAGCCTCGTTTTCACCTGCACTATAGCATATTTGGAACGCCAGAGATCAGAAATTACCAAGCCATACAAATCGTAAGTTTATAAAAATTCTTTGAAGTTTTATTATAAAATATTCTTTCATATATGTTCAGAACATGATAAGGGACTTGTCCTCCAAATTTCCAGTCTACATCTCACATATTCACGGAGAAATTAATTATTTTCGGCAGGTGTCAAGAGTGCCCGATTTCGCCTCGCTACGCCATGTTATTCTATACAGATATTTTCTGTCAAATATTTCGGTGGACATTTTCATGACAAATGGTTATTTTGAGATATGTGCCAGTACTCACATGGTAAAATCCCGTAACTTCAGGTGTCCCGGTTCATTATTGTCACAATCTGCATTCGTAAAAGATTGTCAGATTTCCCATTTCTGTGGATTTTGTCCGTAAACATTCCTGCAAAATCCGTAATTACCGCCATATTTGCTGTCTTCGCCTGACGTATGGTGACATTTACTACCTTCTTTTCTGGTTCAAACTGGATTTTGAGCGATGTTAGGGGAATTAACTGGAATTTTTGACATCAGTCTTATTCCTGATATAAGTGGTTTCCCCTGGTTTAGACATTGCTTGAAGCGTTTGTTGATTCAAAACATATATAGGGTAGGATTTTTGCCATCTTTTCTGGGTTTTCTATAGCCATTTTTGCCGCTATGGTTACTGTGGGCGGAGTTTCATGAGTGGAGTGACAGTTTGCTTCATAATTCTGTCCTGTCCAATCGGATTGATTTTGTGTCACTCATGAATATTCATAAGTTAGCCCTATAAATAGGAGCAGTTTTTGGCATTATTGCTCAGTTGATCTCGGAGACATCATCCGAATAACATCTCCCTAATTGAAATAAGTCCCAAATTAAGGAGTATATATGGAAGTAAGTATTCAGTGAAAAGTTCCAAACCAAGTTGAATTATTGATCCAGAAGTTGATATTATTCCTGCAAATTGTTATTAGGAACACTTTTGGAATATAAGTTAGACATGTTGTCCCAATCTGACACGTCGTCCCAGTTTTACACGTCATCCCAATCTGACACGTCGTCCCAGTTTTACACGTCATCCCAGTTTGACACGTCGTCCCAGTTTGACACGTTGTCCCAGTCTGACACGTCATCCCAGCCCGACACGTTGTCCCAGTCTGACACGTCGTCCCAGTTTGACACGTCGTCCCAGTCTGACACGCAGTCCCAGTTTGACACGTCGTCCCAGTCTGACACGTCGTCCCAGTCTGACACGTGGTCCCAGTCTGACACGTCGTCCCAGTCCAACACGTCGGCCCAGTTGAGGCATCAAGCCAGTCTGTTTCCCCAGCTTAATACAGCCAGGTTGAGACGTTGTCCCAAGTGTTACAGTTGAACACAGTTCGAATCCAGTGTTTCCTTGGGTAATAGGATTACGAAATCTATTCCTATTAATTATATGTATGGAAACAATTGGTGAAACGTGATATTTCGAGTACTGGCACAAATCTATTTAAGACTAAAAACAATTGTTATTCAAGCAAAAACTGTGATAAACTTTCTGGACGCAGTCCCATCTCATGGCACTCTGTATTATACGTTAAATAAACTGTTATTGTTATTTGTTGAACTTTGAAACCAGACTTAACTTAGTCATTGAAGAGTTTAGTACATTATGATACGCAGATGAGTAGTGTATGATAAATGAGACATTGACACAACAACTGACTCATGACGAATCCCACTGTAGCGGCGTCTCCAAGTGAATGAGAGAGACTAGAAGTGGTTATAGTGAACAGTCCGAAATATTGGAATCGATTAGACCAGCTGGAATTTCGCTACCATTAGAGTTTATGAGTCAAGAATAATACAAAGAGTTCTTGATAGTGTCCACATGGATTCCGTCCCTCAAGTATAACCCGTGTCCCGCTACAAATGGTGGCAGCGGTGGGATTGTCGTATCATCTCATCTGTTGTATTTTATTGACTGATTGAAGGAGTTCAAGATGGAGAACGGCCATGAGAACCTTTGTGATCCAGACAGTGATCCAGAAATCACATTCAATCTTCCTGACGATCAAACAGAAGATCAGGAACCGGATATGTCTCCGAGATCATCTCCACGTGAGATTGGACATGGCGATGCGTCTCACGTGAAACGTTCCAATCGTCGTCAACTCAAGCCAGAATTATATAATGGTGAAACACCATGGAATGAATATATCCAAGTCTTCTATACCATCGCAAGGATCAACAGGTGGAAGAAAGATGAACAGGCCGACTTCTTGTTTACGCATCTACAAGGTCCAGCAAGACAACTGGCATGTACTCTATCAGAGAGGGAACAGCAGGATTTTGATAAGCTGGTTCAAGTGCTAGGCAACCGATTTGGACCAAGAGAGCAGGCAGAATTATACCTGGCAGAACTGCGAGCAAGGCGTCGCAAGAATAAAGAAACCCTGAGGGAACTGGGATACGGAAACTAACAGCATTGGCATATCCAGGTATGACTACAGTGCATCAAGAAAGACTGGCGAAAACTCATTTCATTGATGCACTTGAAGATTCTGAGATGAGGATGCAGATCTATCAAGGGAAGCCAGCCAGTCTGCAACAGGCTGTCACTTTAGCCCTGGAACTAGAGGGTTATCGGCAAATGGAAGATCAAAGAGGAGGTGCAACAACCCGTAAACATGTCAGGGAGGTTTCTGCATCTGAGAATAGCTTGAACAAGCGAATTAATGACCTGGAAGAGACGATAAAGAAGATGTCCTGTTCCAGTGAAGGGAAACCAAGAGAGTTTCAGTCTCAGGGGAGGCAATCATTTGCTATGATCGAGTGCTTCCTGTGTCACCAAAAGGGTCATACCAAGCGTTTTTGTCCACAACGGCGAGATGGAAACTATCAACGTCCGGGAAATGGGCAACAACCGTCCAGCCGGGGCCCGGAACGGTTGTAGATACACCGATGCCCCGGAAAGTAGAGCAATCCACAAACTGTTTACAGGAATTAGACAACTTTGAATATTGGGAACAACAATGTGGTAAAATGGGGATGTTTTCTTCCTATCAGCCAATACAAGCAGAGAAGGGTGACAACACCGTGCAAGAGATAGGAGACCCGAACCTAGGAACTGGATTGTATGTGTCTGGCCATATTGGGAATCAGAACATTTTATTTTTAGTTGACACTGGGGCCTGTGTTACCATTGTATCCAAGATTATATTCGACAAATTATCGTCTGAAAACAGGCCAGAGATACAACCCACTTCCCTATGTTTACTGACAGCAGATCATCGGCCACTTGATATCGTCGGAGTCTGTGAAATGGACATTGGTATTTTGGATTCTCCATGCAATGTTGATGTCATAATCGCAGGCATTAAAGGTGATGGTATCCTGGGAATGGACTTCCTAACAAAATACAACTGTGAGATTCATCCC
The DNA here is from genome assembly GCA_036873755.1 of Hanleya hanleyi. Lineage (NCBI taxonomy): Eukaryota > Metazoa > Mollusca > Polyplacophora > Lepidopleurida > Hanleyidae > Hanleya > Hanleya hanleyi. The sequence goes on from JAVTVY010016271.1 coordinate 58,566, forward strand.
AAGCGAGGATGTTTAACTTGCGGTCAACAACAAATCCTGTGCAAGCGGCAGTCTGAAGAATCTACTTATTGTCGACTGGTTGTTGATGAAACAACAGTGATACCACCGGGACATCAAATGCTAATTCCAAGTACCATTTCCTGCAGGGACATTACAGGAAAATGGGCAATATGTGAACCACCACCAAATGGTTTACGAAATAAGGAATTGTTGGTAGGGAGAACTCTCGTGGACACTGAACGAATATGCTGTCCATTAAGGGTGGTGAATACTGGTTCAGAACCAGAGGTGCTATATAAAGGAACTACAGGTGCTGTATTGAGTCCTGTTATATCTGTCACTGAAGTTTTGAGTAAAGAGAATGAAGTCTCAATGGGGAATTCTGAGACAGAGCATCCTCTTGTTTGCAGTGTAGATATGGCTCTCCACAGTACCAAGTTACCAGAGCATTTGGAATCCGTATACAAACAGGGTATACAAGAAGTGGGTCCCAGTGAAGAATGCAAGGTCAAAGCGCTACTGATTGAATATTCTGACATTTTTGCCAAGTCTGATGCAGATCTTGGGAGAGCCAAAGATATAAAACATTCGATTCATACTGGCAGCGCACCACCACTGAGACAAGCATTTCGACGACTTCCGATGTATAAACAAGATGAAGCGGATAAACAAATAAGGGATATGTTAGACAGAGGTGTCATTGAAAGGTCAACGAGTCCATGGGCGTCACCGATTGTGTTAGTATCCAAGAAGGATGGGAGTACGCGATTCTGTGTGGATTATCGTAGGCTGAACCTGGTCACCCTGAAAGATGCATACCCCTTACCTCGAATAGATGACACACTCAACTCACTCTATGGAGCAAAATGGTTTACCACATTAGATCTGGCCAGTGGATATTGGCAAGTAGAACTAGACGAAACTTCCAAATCAAAATCCGCTTTTGTCACTCGCAGTGGGCTGTGGCAGTTCAAGGTCATGCCATTTGGATTGAGCAATGCACCTTCAACATTTGAACGACTGATGGAGATGGTACTCGCTGGGTGCCAATGGGAAATATGTCTAGTATATTTGGATGATGTCATAGTGTTTGGAAAAACTCTTGATGACGCAATTACAAATCTCAAGATAGTGTTCAATAGATTCCGTGAAGCAAATCTCAAACTCAAACCAAAGAAATGTCATCTGTTTCAACAACAAGTAAATTATTTGAGCCATGTTGTGTCAGCTGATGGTATTTCTACTGATCCAGAGAAGATTGATGCAATTAAGAATTGGCCAGTTCCAACCTCTGTGCATGAAACAAGAAGCTTTCTTGGACTTGCCTCTTATTACAGGAGATTCATCAAGAACTTTGCTGTAATTGCGAGACCTCTACACCAGATAACAGAAAATGACAGAGATTTCAAATGGACAAACGAGTGTGAAGAATGCTTCCAGCAGCTCAAGAACAGGTTGACACAGAGTCCCATTTTGGCTTATCCCAGCTCTAATGGTGATTTCATCTTGGATACAGACGCAAGTGGAACTGGTATTGGAGCGGTGCTGTCACAAATGCAAGAAGGACAGGAAAAGGTCATCGCCTATGCCAGTCGTGCTCTCAGCAAGGCAGAAAGGAACTATTGTGTCACCAGAAGAGAATTACTAGCAGTGTTTTTCTTCGTCAAATATTTCAAGCATTTTCTCTATGGCCGCCATTTCACCATCAGAACAGACCATAATGCACTCCGTTGGCTGTTGAATTTCAAAGAACCAGAAGGCCAGATGGCACGATGGCTGGGTCTATTGAGTACATATGACTTTGAAGTCGTCCACAGACCAGGAAAGTATCACGGCAATGCAGATGCCTTGTCCAGGAAACCCTGCAAATGGTGTGACAAGATGGGCTATGTCATGAGTATACAAGACACAGCTTCCAATCTTGACACTGTAGATGTGGCCATCCAAACAGACCATTCCGGACCAATTGGAACAATCATCACGAAGATCAAATGGCTACCTAAGTCTTGGGGTTACAAGGAGAGAAGTCCGAAGAAATTTCGCAGAACAAAGATGACAAGTTCTAATCGAGTACAAGTATCTACAGTTACAACCAGAAGTCAGGCTGCAGACTTACAATTACAACCAACAGTCCCATGTCAAGATAATCCAGCTCCACCAATGGACAGCGAATCAGATATCTGGTCCAATGAGAAGATTATCGCAGCACAAGAGCAGGACAGGGATCTGGAATGGGTCATCACTGCAAAGAAGTCCAGTCCAATACGACCAGATTGGATGCACATCTCTTCAAGAAGTTCTGGGACCAAATTCTTTT